>CM051483.1:7923594-8193052 GCA_028015225.1 Carex myosuroides
ACATATAAGATTTACTAGTATTGTGCTCGTGCGTTATAACGGAGATTTATTATAAGGGGAACAAAAAAAATTCATACAAAATGACATATTTTCATAAAATGAATTTAGACTAAATAACAAATAGCATTCCTAAATGACATCTACACGTAAATAACATTCCATAAATGACATATTTCATTAAATAACATACATGTTTTTTTTTAATCTTTGTTTGACATATTTTCATACAAAAGTCTCATACAAAATGACAAATTAAATGACAAATAACATTACTTAAATGATATAGAAAAATGGAAAAAAAAAATGGAGACATGACCAATAAAAAAAATCCTTAAACAAAATTTAAAAAATGGAAAGAAATCATGATGAATCAGAAAGATAATATAATTTGCATGTGGCGAATACGTGTTTACATAAATTTAGACTTCGAATCAAAAGAAGATAGACTATTTGTTTGGAGGACTAATATTCAATCTGAAATTTCAACTTTTAATCACAGTCGTTGGCGGATCAGAACATCTGTGCTGAATATAAGAATGGATAAATGAATATTCTCAACAAATGAAAATGAAATACAATTAAATTATATTTTAAATATCATATATTTGATAAGAAAATATTTCGACGTGCCAGTTTAACATTCGTGTCAACGTGAGATATTTTTTTTTGTTTTGAATTTGATACGACGTGCCAATGTGAGCAACATAGGGGATATTCTGTGGATAATTTCAAACAGGATTGATGCAGCTAATCTGTTTTTTCCACCTAATATATTTCCCGTAACAACTCATTTCACATATACTGCATAATTAATTCGAAGTACTAAAAATTGTCCATAAAATGTCAACGTCTCATCCGTTTGATATTAATTAGGAATTGATATTACGCTGTCAAACATGTCATTAATTATTACTGAGAACAATGAATCATTTATGATGGCTCTTGGTTGGGCACAGGCTGTAGTTGATTTTGTTTTTTTATAAATAAAACAATAGTATATATATACAACTCCATCATACTTCATGCCTTTAAAGAAATAGAATATTAAAACCATAATATGTAACTCCTTCAAATGCTATTCCATCCTTCTTCGTCTTTTTTAAGAAAATAAGAATAAAAGTTTCTTCTGTCTCTAAGACTAACAAAACATGGCCAGACAAGATTGCATTCTTATATATACTCAATCTGTAAATAGATCTCAAAATAAACTAATATTCCGAAGTTTGTATAGTTACCATCTTAATATTTCACAACTCTCATTCTACCTAGAAAATGGTTTTGCGCAATCGATGTTTTTGTAATGATTCATCGATGCATTGTTTCTAAACTTTAAACAACTAGAATTTTTGCTTGAAAACTACGATTTGAATAAAAATTGAGAAAAACAACGTTGTGGACCTCAAAACTTCACTTGAAGTTTTTTATCCTCAGCAATTACTACAACAAAAAAGGTCTTCAGCGACCGGCATCAACGACCGGTTTGGTCGCCGGTCACTGAAGATCCCTCTCTCTCTCTATTAAAAAATAAAACAAATTGGTTTCGGCGACAACCCCTTCAGCGACTGGCGCCCACACCTTTCAGCGACCGATTTGGCCTGGTCGCTGAAGGGTCTCCGTAAAAAAGCCGCCAATCCTTCTCTCTTTCTCCACCATATCCCGCGCGTTTTAGGTTAGCCAAAATAAAATAAAAACCCACGCGGCCGATCCCTTCGCACCCGAACTCCACCGCCTCTGTGAGCCCCGACCCCGACCGATACCGACCCCGCAGGAAGACGCCGACTCTGACCTCGCTGAGAAGCCGTTATCTGACCTTGCTGATGACTCCGACCCCACCACTGGAAGACGCCGACTCCGACCCCGAACTCCGCAGGCATCGATTTATTCTCGTAAGTATTTGCCACATCTACTTGATTTTACTTTTTGCTAAATAATGGATAAAAAAAAACAGTGGCGTTTTTGCTCAATCCCGAAACAGTGGCGTTTGGTTATATATTTTTTGCATTGCAAATAGGACATCAGGAAATAATGACAATCATTTTTCCTTTTGAAGAAATTACAGGATGAGACACGTTATGCTTTTTGTTTGGTTATGCACGATAGCTTTAGTTTAATAGAGATTAAGAAATATTATTGAAAACAATGTAAATTTAAAAGCACATTGTTGCTGTCAAGATTCTCTGTTAAACAATTTAATATGTTGCAATAATAATAGTTAGCATTTTTAATACAAGGTCGAATAATTTAATGGACCTTGATAATTACCCAAAGAATCTTAATTAATTGCAATAAGAATTCTGTCAGAGTCCGAGAGACTTAACTTGATCAGAACAATCTAATTCTTAATTCTTATAACAGGCTGCCATCAATTCCAACTCACTGCAATTAATTAATCTTTGTACTATCTAGAAACGCATCAGCTAATTAACATTAATTTGTCCTTCTAATAATACAGACCATGCATGTATTCCTAAAATGCATGATCCCTCCTAAAATGTAATTGTTCTTGGTATTTATACTAGGCTTATGCAGTTGCTATTTGTGTAGTTGCCCAACCAGTAGACATTTATGTGAAAAGCTTGTTTCAATTATTATGGTATTAGTGGTTTCATCTTTGATAAAGCAATATATACTGGAAATACTTGGTGAGCAAATATGTTCAACTCATTGAATGTGTTATACATACTATTAAGTTAACATTCATGACTTATTAATATCTAAGGCAAGGCAAGGGAAGGGAAGGGAAGCATCCCCTCTCTCTTTCTCTCTGGTATGTACGTTTAAATTCATAGTTTATGTAGATGCCGCTTATATGGCTGTATACAAGTCATGTTGCATGAATGATGTAACACTTGATTTGATTTTGTGTTTCTTCCATGACTTACTTTAGAGGGTCCGTTATCAATTGATGATATCTGGAGGGTCTAAAGTATTGATCTGGATTTTTTGTTTGAGCCAAAATTAGAATGTCCTTGTGCCAATTGTGGGTGTGTTAATTGCATGCATGCCGAGCAGAAAGGGTAACGAGAAGAAGGCATCATCCAGTGGATCCAAGCACCCTCTGCGCGGCCGAAATGCATACATTCAGCCTTTGCAAAGGCCGGAGGACAGACCAGTGATTCGTCGGGTCGGTTATAGGTACATTCATTTTTTGTGCATTTCTGAGTATGTAGCAATATCCATTTGTAGTTGTTTCAAAACTAATTTTATTTGTAGATCTTTTGCTGGAGATGTGTTGGAAGCGACAAAAAATGTCAACAAAATAATCTCTCAATGCGAACGTTTTCACTATCCTACGGAAACTATATCACCCACTATTCTCGTGTGCACAAAATTTGATGACTATCCTGACGATGTACAAAAAGAGGTCAAGGCCGAGTTTTTGATGAGTAAAATCTCCTTTTCAAAATTGGCAACCTACTGTTTCTCTTTGTAAGCTAACCAATGATTTTTTAATGATACATGCAGATGCACTTTCAGTTTCCCTCAGATGAAGACATGGATTCAGCATGGAAGACCTTCGCCAGCATAGCCAACAAAGCTCTCCAAAACCTGCTTCACAAGTGCAGAGACGAAGCAAAAACTAGATATGGAGATAGCATTATGGAGTGGAAGGACCAAGGGGTGCCAAGCACGTATGATTGGATAACAGCGGGTAACTGGCCAAATTGTGCAACTATTGGTGCACCAAAGAGTTTGCTAGGCGGAGCGAGCAAAATCAACAAAATAGGGCCTCATCTAGAGAGGTTTCTTTTGCAACCACGGGCTCAGTGAACATACTGGTTCACAAACAAAGATTCGTAAGATGTTTTATTTCATCTAAACAATTAATTTCAATTTCAATTTACTCGAACTAACTTTGATAATTTTATTTGTGTTGAAATGTTTATTCATAATAGGAGAATGAAAACCAGCGCGAGCCTAGGTGGTCTGACGAGCTGTTCACGCCGACGCATATCAGCAAGAAGACGGGGCAATTCATATCCGCAAGGGCGAAAAAGGCACATGTAATAGAACATAACAATCATATATTAATATTCATTCTTTATTGTACTTACCTTATTTTTATTTTATTTTATAAATTTTGTAGGAAGAATACGATCGGGATATGAGAGCAAAATATGGGCCTGATCGAGCCCTTTGGCCCGCTTTTGACGCAGACGTCTGGTACGCCAACACCGACAATAATGCTCACAGCGATAACTATGGTCTCGGTGCTCTAGGTAAAATACACATACTTAAAATTGTAAATTTGTATTTAAATTCTATAACATAATATTAATTATCTTCGATTTAATATTTCAGGCAAGACGAGATCAATGTATCGTCCAGGTGGGTTTAGGGTTTAGGGTTTAGGGTTTAGGGACGTTCTTCGTCTCATCAGGTTCAAAATTCGATTTTTGGGTATGTTTTAATCCAATAAGAACACCAAGTATGGCAAATCAATTAACGGAACAGTAAACTCCTAAAAATTGCAAACCCTAAACCCTAAAATTTTTAGTTATATTCTCACAGGGAGGTTCTAGCTCGCACCGTCCTGATGCACAGGATGACAGTGGGGATGATTTAGGAGATGACTAGTTTTAGGATGTTTTGATTTGTATGTCATACTTTAGATATTTTATTTTTATGTCGTACTTTAGTATTTGATATTGGATGTTTATGTAGTACTTTACATATTTCTTGTTTATGTCGTTTTGTGAACTGCGTCGTATGTACCAATTGAAATTGTTTTTGAATTCCTTTTAAATTGCTTGGTGCTTGGTACGTTTCGTACCAGTATTTTATATTGTTGAATTGCTTGCATGTGAATTGTATATTTGTTAAGACGCCGGTGAATTTTATATTTGCTTGTGAATTCTATTTAAATTGCTTGGTGCTTGGTACGTTTCGTACCAATTGGGGAAAAAATAAATAACAAAAAAAATATAAAAAAAAACACCCTTCTGCGACCGATTCTGGCCCATCAGAGACCGGCCAAGCGGTCTCTGATGGTCTTCCGCCATGTCAGCATACAGCATCAGCGATAGATTTCATCGGTCGCTATAGGATCATCTGTGACCGGCGCCTGACCCTTCTGCGACCGGTGACGTCAGCGGGGTGGTTATCAGCGATGGAGCAACTGTGTCCGAGTCTTCTGCGACCGATTTCGGCCATCTGCGACTGATTCGGCCGGTCGCAGAAAGGTATGGCTGCTGTTGTGAATTTTATAAATGACTTTTATTTCAACTAGAAATCATTAATTATTCATCAGTATATTTAATTTGACAATAATCATAATATTAAAATTAAGTACTAATAGATGTAGGTTTTTTATATTTATTTTTGTCAGTCTATATCACGGCCCGTGAATTTACTATTTTAATATAATATGCGCAGAAATATTTTTCAAAATAAAAAGTAATAAAAAATTGGTTCCACGCAGATTGAAACTAGGAAGAACCATTTTCCAAAAATAATAATAAAAAGTAGGTTCCACACAGATTGAATCTGCGCAGAACCAGGTTCAATCTACGTGGATGGTAGATTTGAAACTTTTTAATAAATGCTGGTAAGGTCAGAATTTTAAAATATTAAGTTGGCAACTAAAAAATTCATTGATTTTTTAATTGAGTTTAATTGTTTAATTTATTAATTGATTGAATTGGCATCTAATATTTTAATGAGATTATTTTCCGTCATTGTTTAATTGATTGATTGTTCTTTTAATTTTTTGCATTTCGAAAGATACATATCTAGCATACCAACTTTCATTTTATTATCTATAAAAAACTCTCATTCTGAATTTCGAGCCGACGACTTCTCAACAGAGAGTTGTCCTTTGCTACTGGACAAAATGTTGGTTCTTTGAATGCTTGACTATATAATAAATGCATTCGAAAATTTATTAATTTGACATGTAAAAATATCACTTTTAAAGTAGATTGGTTTCAATAGTTTGAGTTAGTCATTTGAAATATATTCAATATGTCTTAAGTTAAGCTTATCAAGAATTTATGAGCGGAAGAACATCGTGGCTAGTTCTACTTAATTAGATAGTTTCGGATTGCCAACATACAAAGACTAAGTGTGGCACTAATCCAAATAGAATTTCAGCTAGCATTTATATTTTTTGTTTTAAGGCCCCTTATATAAATTTTCTAGTTCTGCCGCTGGACTCTGGTTCTATCAGCTATTAATGGCGTTAGACAGTTGACGGAGTATAAATGGAAACATCATAATTAGAGCGTTCAACAATTACATACTAATGGAAAAAGGGGAGGTAGCACAGATGGTAAAGATAAAGTTCTTGGATTGTTGGTTACCCAAACGTCTAGAGTTTGATTTCCTCTTACGATTTTACTGTCTCTGCGAAGGTTTAAAAAAAAAAAAATATATATATATATATATATATATATAATACATACTAATGAAACCTGTGTTTTTTATATTTCTCATTTTAGATGTAGTTTTCTGATTGTAATCAAAGGATCAATGTAGCACAAATCCAAACAGAAATTCGGCTAGCATTGTTCCAAAATCCAAAACCCAAAACCCAGTGTTGCAATTCAAATATACAGACAGCATGCTAAAGTCCAAACTAGAATGGAAATCCACACTGGGCCCAATGTAAATGTAATTCATTTGTATATTAATAAAGACCGAACAATTCCTCACTGGGCCCAACCCATTTTTTTATACCATGAATGGACCGGACCGGATCACCTTCTATAACTTTGTGCGTTTATTAAATTTAAAACTAGGTTTGGGAATTGTGTGTTTTTTAAGCATAATTGAAGGATGGATCCATTAAGTTCTGGAGCTCGTGCTTTTATTCATAATTTAATGACTGGTTCCCAAGGTGCCAATGTGACAAACATAGGGAGATATTCTACGCATCATTCCAAACTGGAGTTGATGCAGCTCTGGTTTTTCCTACCCATTAGATTTCTGTAACAACTCATTTCACATACACTACATAATTGAGCGTACAAAAAGTTTTGGATAAAAAGTCAACACTGATTTGTTTGATATTAGCAGTTGATATTACGCTGTGATTCATTGCTCATGGGTTGTACACAGGCTGTTCTTGAATTATTTTATGAAATTTTTTCATAATATAGAACTCTTAGCCATTAAATGTTGCTCTACCTTCTTGTCTTTTGTGAGAAGACAAATGAAAAAAAAAAAATATGGAATCTTTTCCCACTTTACAGTAGAAACTAAAAAATTGTGATTTAAAGCGCTGAATAAATTACAATAGTATAATTATATTTTATAGAAAATATATTTATTATAAAAAATATAAAATACAAACTAGACAGAGAGCAATGCAGACAATCTGTAGTCGTCTCTTGTCCACTTGATCTGATTTCCACTAAATGCTTCGTTTGTAACAATTTTTATCTAGACTTACACGCTACGTTTCAATCTTTAATTAGCTATCTTAAGGGCTTAAAGCTTCTACCGTTAGTCAAATGGCATTAATATTTAGATTAAAATATTTAATAACACAAGTTGGTCAAAATAGGGAATAGTATTATTTATAAGTTCTATTTGACATATATAGTAAAATGTGAATGAAGTTTAAGTTAGTCTAACAATGAAAGGTATCTCATAGTCTGATATATATACAAGAATTAGTTACTATCCGTAAGGGTAAAAGTGCTTTTAACTGTCGGTATGGTCGCGGATACTCCTATTGATATCTCAGCAATAGTCACTTTTTACCGTCGTGGATCGTGACAGATTCCTCATGAATTATCTCATAGTCGGCCCAGCTGTTACTATTATTATTATTATTACTAGTACTACTATTATTATTACTATTATTATTATTATTATTATTATATTTATTATTATTATTAATAATAATAATTTTTTCTGTTTACGCTGTCAAACATGATGAGTTCCCGAGAACTATGATCATAATTCATGGGTGAGCACATGCTGTATAGTTGACATTTTTTATAAATAAAACCATATATAGAACTTCAAATTTTATTCCACCCTTCTTCGTCTTTTTCTAAGAAAAAACAATAAAAGTTTCTTGCGCTCTAAAAAATTAAAGGATGCCAAGACAATATTCTTTCTTATATTCATATATATCTTACAAAAAAATCAAGAAAAGATTTGCAAATCTGAGATAATGTACATTAGATTAATATCATAGTCATGAGAAACAAATACAACATCATTCTTATTTCTTAGACTATGTAAGAGTTACAATCTTCTATACTCGTAGCATGATTCACGAGTAATTCTAGTACTATTTATTTTTAGCAACTCTTCAACAGACAGAAGATTTAAACAGTTTTTATTATTGAATTATCACTCCACAAACTTATTCCTGAAAATTATTCTTGCAGAAGAATTATTAATTATCAAATCACCAAAATGAGTCACAAAGGTCGTCAAAATACACAAAAATACATGGTCTTATAATGCATGTTCAGAAATCTCTTACCAGAAAACTCGAGAAATCAGAGCAAGATGTGTATCTACAAGAACGTAACATTCCACGCACGGTTGATGATTGCTTCGACATCTTTAATGTTATGGAAGTGTAATGCTTCAAAGTATTAAGCTATGTCTAGTTTAGTATGAGATGTTCTAGGTACTCCCATCTCGACGATTCTATCAGAGTATGAATTTAGCACAGCGAGAAGGGTTCTTGACTAACTCTAATTAAGTCCAACGGCAGTAGAAGCTAGCTTTAATTTGTACCTAACATTTGCTAAGACAAATAATAATTAGTGATGTACTTATTGCAAATAATGATGAAAATGTATGCCTCTTGTTTTTAGAGCGCAAGAAAGAAACTTTTATTGTTTTTTCTTGGAAAAATAAAATTTGAAGTTGTATATATGGTTTTATTTATAAAAAAATGTCAACTATACAGCATGTGCTCACCCATGAATTATGATCCATAGTTCTCGGGAACACATCATGTTAGACAGCGTAAACAGAAAAAACTTATTAGTAATAATAATTATAATAATAATAATAGTAATAATAATAGTAGTAGTAATAATAATAATAGTAATAATAATAATAATAATAATAATAATAATAATAATAATAATAGTAACAGCTGGGCCGACTATGAGATAATTCATCAGGAATCTGTCACGATCTGCGACGGTAAAAAGTGACTATTGCAGAGATATCAATAGGAGTATCCGCGACCATACCGACAGTAAAAAACACTTTTACCTTTACAGATAGTAACTAATTCTTGTATATATATCAGACTATGAGATAACCTTTCACTGTTAGACTAACTTAAACTTCATTCACATTTTACTATATATGTCAAATAGAACTTATAAATAATACTATTTTCCATTTTGACCAACTTGTGTTATTAAATATTTTAATCTAAATATTAATGCCATTTGACCAACTTATAAATAATACGCCCTCATATACTTATGTAAGTAGAGTTAGTCATTTGATGTATATTCGATATTTCCTGAAATTATGATTATCAAGAATTTGATGAGCGGAAGAACACCCCAGTTCTACTTAGGAAAATATATAGAAGTATATAATGGTTCAAAATACTAGGTGTTTGTATTTAGATTTCCACCAAAGCGTAATTAATTGCTCTACTCAAATCATCTGGTTCTGTCCAAACTTTTTCAATATTGAAGCGAAGATTGAGGATAAATTTAAAGGAAAATGAAGAATAATAAAGAAAATTTTATGGGACCTTTTCTGTCCAATCTACGTAGCTTGCTACACAGAGACACATTGAACGCGTAGCAGAGGATCTGTATAGTATTCTTTTGTCCACTTTGACCATTTGCCTCTATAAATGTCCCTAAGTTTTCTAATTGGCCTCCTCATCAATTGGAGAAAGAGCTATAGACACCAAGACAATTGGAGAAAGAGCTATAGACACCAAGACGGGCGTACTCACCTCTTTGGTACTTATCTCTACATTTTCACTATAATTCTCTGCATTTTTTTTTATACTAATTTTTATTTGTCCGATCGGTAAGGTTTCACAACAGGTTCAGTGTGTCTGTGTGTGTATATATCCCAGAGAATATGTGACTTTTGTTTTGGTTATTACTTTAGATCTATTATTGATCAGGCTGTTATCTATTAGTAAGATTTAGTTTCAAGTAGATTTGTGTAAATCATTTTAAGATTGTATAGTGATATGAATTCTAGTTTTAAGTATTAAGCATAGTGCCTCGTTAATTTGTGACAATATTTATATATCTAGGCTTAACAATACGTTTCAATCTTTAACTGTCTCAAGGGCTTAAAATCTTGTATTTAGTCAAATGGCAATTAATAATATTTAGACTAAACACAATTTGGGAAAAATGGAAAATAGTATTAACATTTATCTGATCTATATCGTATTTGATAAAGCAGATGTGATCGAGTAAAAAAAAATCATTAATTTAACAATTATGGACACAGGTAAGAATTTTTTTTTGTTAGCTTATCGAATAAGGATATTGATAAGATCTATTTAGTACTCATTGGAGGGCAATTAATAAAATAAAATTATATATGATAATTTTTTTAGTTGTACGTATAACTATATAAGTTTTACTATTATGATTACATTGATTTTACAACATTTTATATAATATTGTTTTGGTAAATTATGATAAAATTAATTTGTCCAACATTTTATATCGCTTTATTTAACATAAAATTTATATGATTTAATTAAATAAATAATTTACAGTTGAAAATAATGGTATAAAAATAATAATTTTTGTATTTAATATAAATATTTATTTGTTATATTTTTTAATTAAATCATATAAGCTATCAATTTATTTGATAATTATCTATTATTTGTTTTGTTAATACTTAACTTAACGGATGAGTGTAGAGTATGTGTAAGGTTAATACTTAACTGATAAGGGTAATTGTGTGGGCAAGACTAATTTTATTTGGGTATGAAAATGCCCTCACCGATCCGTAGTTTTACTTGTGTAAATTGATCTGTTTTCACTTGAAAACAAGAAATTATCTAATGAAACCTCAAATTGATCGGTTTTGCCATGCTTCTTTGATTAACATCCGTACGTATAGATTCAATATTTAATCACGTTGCACATTATTTCAGAACAACTTTTTGGTGGATTAATTAGCCGGAAGAGAGTCAGAATGAGTAATGATGCGACTTCATCCGCACCAAACAAATTGGACAAGTGGGTTGTGGACATAGAAGGTCAACTACAGAACTGCAGCGACAGTAGCGACGACAGTGAAAAATATCCATCAATAATTGGTAAATGGAAATGTTGGGATGATTTTGGGGCCTCTTTCATACCTCAAACCAAAAAGTGGCAATTTGTTGCATGGATGACGCACTCGTGTGGTCTCAACGTACGTTCATACCTTGAATACATGCAACAGAAGGTAGATCGGGCCTGGAGCTACTATCGTGGGGTTGATGAACAATTTCGTGCTGAAAATAACGAACGTTTCATAGAACACTTATTGGTCAATAGTTGTTTCCTAATATTTGCCCTGGTTTTGTTATCAGCTCAAGATCACCTAATTGATATTATGAATGAAATGAATGACCAAAATGGTCCTCCAAAAGGTCTAACGCTAAAAGATGTTGAAAATATAACTAGCTTTACAAAAGAAGATCCAGCGCCGACATATGGTTACATGTTGACCATGAAGTACCAGATACCGTGGTTTGTTCTCCAGGCCGTATATACAGAGCTTTCCAACTTAAGCAGACTTTTTGTTACCCCAATCCACAAAATTGCAGTCTCATGTTTTCACGACCTCCGTCCAGAAATGCACCCGTCTAAAGAGGATGGTGGTGTTGTTCCTGAAGTTGGCTTTAAACATCTACTACACATCTTTCATTGGTCTCGAACCCTCGATGGGAAGTATATCATTGATAGTTCAAAAAATATTGGCAACTTCCGTATACCTAGTGCAACAGAGTTGCAATTATCACAAACTGTTTTCGAAAAGGTTGAGGGTGACTCCATTGATATGTCATACTCCGACAACAGGAGATTATCTAGAGTACTCAAATTAACACCGTGGCACCTTTTTCATTTCAACACTAAATGCTACGAAAATCTTATAATATTTGAAGACTGTTACTATCACATTTGTGGGGTCCCCTTCTCGGCCTATGTTGCATGCATGTCGTGCTTGTTGAAAACAGAGGCAGATGTTAGAGTCTTGCGAGCCAATGGTATCATCCCAGACACGAGCTTTGACGACAAGGATGTTTTGCGCTGTGTACAAGAGCTCAGAACTTCAATTGCCCATAATCTCATGATGCCAGATGAGCTGTTCATTTTGCAGGAGAAGGTGATGGCACATCATAAAAAAAGTTTCTATAGAGTAATTGGAGAGTTCAAGAAACGCTACTGCTCCAATACATGGATAATTATCTCCGTCATCGCCGGCATCTTATTGTTTGTCCTTACTTTTATTCAAACCATACTTTCTTTTATTCAAACCAAATATGGTGTGCTTAGCTACTACAAACAATGATTGCACTAAGCTAAGTAGACACCTATATTTTTACATCATATCTTGTGTCTTTTTCTTTCTTTTATAATATCATGTATGCAATTTAAATTGTGTGCGGGTGGTTTATCTTTATTCAATTCACTATGTTGTTTGTATGTTTTGTAAATTGTTTTCGATGTAATTCATTTGTCCTTTTTTATGCGCCTATGTGTCGACGATGTGTGATTTTTACCTTTGCTCTCGTTGTACAATATTATTGCACCTAACAAACAACTTATTCAACTATACAAGTATGCATGTATGTTCAGGACATACAAATATTCCACCCGAATCCTGAGTGTTTCTTCAAATGTTCCAATTTCTCATATTATTTTGTTTACTCCCAGGCCAAAAATTTATCTATAATTAATTAAATCTATGCTTTAAGCAATTAATTAAATCTATGCTTCAAGCAAACCAAGGCCTTTCTACACAGTGTAATTTACACCCATGCCAATAGTCAATAAATATATGCTTTAAGCTATCCAACATTTTAATATTGATTTTATTTTTGAGGATAGATCTTCAATAAATAAAAAGGAAAAAAAATTGAAATGAAAACAAAAAGAAACCCGGTGACCCGAGGCCTTATTTAGTTTAATTGAGGGCGGATCATAATGTAACCCAAAGGGTGCTTAGCCACCCTATAATTTTAAAAATTCTAATTATATTTATTAAAATTTGATTGAATTTGTTTTCTTTAAGTTTTATATAGTTCAATCTCCCTCACAAATTATCTACTGTGTGCTTGTAGTCTAGTGGTGTACATTTGGGTTCAAGTCCCACCGATACCTCACGTGTGGAGGATGCAACAACTTTTCATGTGATTAATAAGACAGTTTGACGGAGTTGAAATGGAAATATCACAATTACATACAAACTGAAACCTGTATTTTGTTTTTTTTTTCTCATGCAAGATGTAGTTTCTGAATGTCAACAAAGACTCAGTCTAACACTAATTGAAAAACCCAAAAGACGAAACCCAAAATCTAGTGTTGCAATTTGAATGTACAGACAGTTTGCTAATTGAAACCCCCAACTGGAATGGAAATCCATACTGGGCTCCATTTAATTGTAATTAACTTATAAATTATTTAAGGCCCAAGAGTTCCTCACTGGGCCCAACCCATTTCAACAAACCATGAATGGACCGGGTAGCATGATCTCGGCTTTGTTATCTGGTTTGCATCCTCTTAGGTAACATAATATTTTAGCTTATAATTGGACCGTCCGATCAGAATTCGAGGTGTCAAAACAGATTGGACGGTCTAGATCCAAACTCAAAATTTGTGTTACTTTAACGGATCCAAATTCGGCTTTGTTATCCCCAATTCAGTATCTTCCGATTTGCCGCCTCTAATAACACAAATTCTTTCTTATATCTCATTTCATTCAGGAAATTGCTTATATGCTATGCATAGCATAGAGGGCCTCCATGCTACGGCTCAATATTTATTAAAGAAAATATTGTATAGTTTGATAGCAACCAAGACAAATGCAGAGATAGGCTTTTCGATCTATGCCCAACAAGGGCTTTAATTACCAAATTTACACCTCACCAATTACCATATCATGGATTCACTTTTAAGAGAAATAATAAAATTTTCTTCCGCTAGCTCTCTAAGACTCTAACAAACAATGACCCAACAAGATTGCTTTCTTATACTCTCTTTCAAAAATTAATAAATGATATGACTGATATATCAATTTTAGAATTTGATACTAATAAAATCTGTTTGTGCATTTATTAAAAGTAGGGTTGGGAGCTTGTGTTTTATTGTATAAATGAAGGATGGATGCATTTAGTTTTGGAGTCATGATTTTGTTCCTAATAATAAAGTCTACATGTGCATTATTAAAACTGGGGTTGAGACCTCGTGTTTTTAAGCATAAATGAAGGATGGATCCATTTTGTTTGGGAGGTCGTGCTTTTGTTCATAATTTAATGACTGGAGCCCCATGCATCGTTCCAATGTGAGAAACATATATAGGGAGATATTCTACGCATCATTCCAAACAAAATATGAGATATTTTCTGACTTCACCGCTATAATTTTATTATATAAAATAGACTAAAAAGTATAAATAATTATAAATAATTATGAAGATTTATTGGTTTATTGGTTTGCGGTAGATTTTTGAAGACCAATTTAAGACTGAATAGTGATCTGAATTCTAGTTTTAAGTATTAGGCAGAGTGACTCGATATTGTTTGTAACAATTTTTGTATATCTAGGCTTAACACTATGTTTCAATCTTTAACTATCTCAGGGGCTTAAATCTTGTATTTAGTCAAATGGCAATTAATAATAGTTAGACTAAAATATTTAATAACACAATTAATAATAGTTAGACTTAAATCTTGTATTAACATTCATAAGTTGTATTTTACATACTAAAATGTGGCTGAAGTTTTAAGTTAGTCTAAAAAGTATATATATATATAGATAGAATTTGCCTAATATGCTACGCGTAGCATAGAGGGCCTCCGTGCTACGGCTCACTATTTGAGTTTTCAAAATCCTAATGGTTGATCCGAACCGTTCAACATGATCTCCATATGAATATGTACTTGCAAACCAAATTTTACATTTTTTAGAATTTTTTTACTATTTTTTTAGATAGGTAGAAAATCACTTGACTGAAAATTCTGTACCATTCAGATCAAGTGATTTTCTACCTATCTAAAAAAATAGTATAAAATTCTAAAAAATGTAAAATTTGGTTTGCAAGTACATATTCATATGAAGATCATGTTGGACTGTTCGGATCGACCGTTAGGATTTTGAAACTCAAATATTGAGCCGTAGCACGGAGGCCCTCTATGCCACGCGTAGCACCGTAGCCAACTCCTATATATATATATATATATAGATGGGCTATGGTGAGTTCTGAAGTAAGAGGTCATTTTTACTTCACGCTCATATTTTCATTTTAAAAATCTAAACAACCGATCCAAACTGCTCAACATGATCTCCATATTGAAATGTGCTTGGAGACCAAATTTTACATTTTTTGGAATTTTTTTACTATTTATTAAGCCACTTTGAAAATCGCTGATCCGGTGGTCCAGAAATTTTTACTGTTTTTTACTGTTCACAGTGGATCAGCGATTTTCAAAGTGGCTTAATAAATAGTAAAAAAATTCCAAAAAATATAAAATTTAGTCTCCAAGTACATTTCAATATAGAAAACATGTTGAGCGGTTCGGATCGTTTGTTTGAATTTTCAAAATGAAAATATGGCGTGAAGTAAAATGTTGTTTTACTTCACAACTCACCATAGTCTATCTCTCTCACAACGTTTTATCTAGAATGTCGATGAAACCTTTTTATCTGTTTACCCGATTCATATCGTAATTGATAAAATAGGTATGATCGAGTAAGAAATTTTTTCATTAATTCAACAAGTATGGAAACAAATAAGAAACTCTTTTTGTTAGCTTATCGAATAAGGATAAAATAAAATTATATATGATAATTTTTTATTTATACATATAACTATATAAGTTCTATTATTATGATTACAATTATTTTACAACATTTTATATAATATTTTTTAGTAAATTATAATAAAATTAATTTGTCCAACATTTTATATCGATTTATTTCATGTAAAATTTATATTGTTTTATTTAATTAATAATTTATATTTTAAATAATGGTTTAAAAAATTATTTTTAATACTTAATAAAAATATTTATTTGTTATATTTTTTAATAAAATTATATAAGCAATCAATTTATTTGGTAACTATCCATTACGCATTAACTGTGTGGGTAAGACTAATTTTATATGGGTATAAAAATGACCTCACCGATCCTTAGTTTTACCCATTTAACATCCCTCGTTTAATCGTTTTACTTGTGTAAATTGATCAGTTTTCACATAGCCTTAACTTTTGATTATTTTTATATGGTTTTGCCATGCATCTTCGATTAGCATCCTTATGTATTCAATATTTAATCACGTTCCACATTATTTCAGAACATCAATTATTTGTTGATTAATCGTGAAGCGGGCCATTGGCACATGAACCTATCAATCTCCAAGAGTTCATACGTCTAAAGTGGATGGTGGTACCGTTCCTGAAGGTGGCTTCAAACATCTACTACACATCTTCCATTGGTCTCGAGTACCTAATGGGAAGTATCTGGTGGATACGACATCACATAAGTGGATTGGCCGCTTCCATATACCTAGTGCAACAGAATTGCAATTATCTGATCAAACTGTTTTCAAAAAGGGTGAGAGTGGCTCCATTGATGTCTCTTACTCTGACAATAGAAGATACCACCCTGGTATCTTTTGAAGTACAACTCTAAACTCTATGAAGATCTTTTAAGATTTGAACGAGGGTACTATTACTGTGGGTACCCCTTCACATCTTATATTATCTGCATGGCATGCTTGTTAAAAACAGAAGCAGATGTGAGAGTATTGCGAGCGAATGGTGTCATCCCAAGCAGGTCATTTTGAAGGAGAAGGTGATGGAACATTATCAAAGAAGTGGCTATAGAGTATATATGGAGAGTTCAAGAAATGCTACTGCTCAAATCCATGGATAACCATCTCCGTCATTGGAGGCATCTTATTGTTTGTCCTTACTTTTAGTCAAACCATACTTTCTTTTATTCATACCAAATATAGTGTGCTTAGCTACAACAAACAATGATTGCGCTAAGCAAAGTATGCACCTATGTTTATATATCATCTTGTATCCTTATTTGATTTTCTTTTATTTCTTTATATCATGTGTGCAATTTAAATTGTGTGTGTACCGGTGGTTTATCTTTATCAATTCACTATGGTGTGCTATTATGTATGTTGTACCTTATTTTCAATGTAATTCATTTGTCATTTTCATGTGGGTCCATGTGTGATATTTATCTTTTCTCTTGTCATACATTATTAATTCACATAACAAACCAAGTATTCAACTATTAATTATGTATAAATCTTTCTTTATTAATTTTGAACTTTTCTTATTATGAGGGTATATACTTCCTCCTCCTGAGTGTTTCTCCCAATGTTATAATCTGTGATATTATTCAATTTACTCCCATGCCAATAATCAATAAACCTGTCCTTTAAGCAAATCTATAATTTTAAGATTGTTTTTTTTTGGACCTCTCCTCATTAATAAAAAGGAAAAAAAAAAGTACATAAAGAAAAAAGAAAAATATGTCGTTTCTCATACAATTACAGCCCTACAAAAATTATATAATAATTGCATCATGTATTTTGATATTTCTCATACAAATATGTAGTTTCTGATTGTCAACAAAGACTCCGTCCAGCACAAATCCAAACAGAAATTCACCTAGCAATAATTGTACCAAAAACCCAATATGCTTAACCTCTTAATTAGAATGGAAATCCATTATGGGATCCATCTAATTGTAATTAATTAATAAATCAATTAAGGCCCAAGAATTTCTCACTGGGCCCAACCCACTTTTGCATGCCATGAATGGACCGGACCTGATCCGCTTCTAAAACTTTTGATCAGGGGTAAATTTGACACTTCACACACAAGAATATAAGAAAATGTAAAGGGGAAAAGAATTGAAGCAGCATGGTCTCAGCTTTGTTATGTGGTCCGCATCCTCTGAGTAACATAATAATCTACCTTACATCGTGACAGTCCGATTCAAAGTAGAATGTATTGATCTCTTTAATGTCCGTGTCAAAACAGATCGGACAGCCCAGATCTAAACACAAAATTTGGGTTACTTTAGAGGATCTGAATTCCACTTTGTTATCCCCAATTCAGTATCTTCCGATTTGCACCCTGTAATAATAAAAATTGTGTTTGATTGATTCATCTCTCTCTCTTCTCAATCTCACTCCCCGTCTATGGTTTTGTCGTGGGTCAACTAACCTCCAATGAGGTTTCTTCACGAGTATTTGCTCATGAAGACTAAATCCCTAAAGAAAGCCTCCGATGAGGTTTCTTCTCTCTCTCTCAATCAATACTTGTAATCTAAACTTGATTAGTAACAATACTTGAGTTTAGTTCAATAATCAAGATTCATTTGACTATGTCTAGACTTCTTTCTGTTTGCAAGAACTGACTGCAAGTGGGCACACAAGATCACATCCAAATTTGTAAGAAATGGCGTGTACTGAACCATAGATTCAGTCTCCCCTGGAGGTATCAAATCTATTGTTCGGTACATCCCTTTAAAAAAAAAAAAAAAACAGGAGGGTGTATCAAATCTATGGTTCGATACAACATCATTTAAAAAAAAATAAAAATAAAAGATGTACCGAATCAAGGGTTCTGGCAATGGATGATAAAATGAATCAGATGTAATTTAATTGGTTCCAATAATGTTTACATTTCAGGGTGCAATAAAACAAATTTGGAGCGTCGCAAATTAGTACGTGGATATTTGCTGGGCTTAATCTTAAAAAAATATTGTACAATTTTAGAGCAACCAACCCAAACGCAGAGATGGGCTTTTCTATGCCCAACAAGGGCTTTAATTGACAAATTCATACCTCACCGGTCACCATTTATTAATTAGGGCCGGATCGTATATATATGAATCCGTTAAAATTTAATGAATAATTCCTATCAAACAGTAAATATATAGAATAAAATAGGGAATATAAATTTAAATAATAAAGTTGTGAAGTCTTGTTGGTTATTTATTGTTGAAGCTAGCATTCCCCAATTTCATTAAAATTGAGATGCATTTGTCAAGATGAATTCAGCTGAAGCACAATGTATAGAAAGTCCTACAAAATAGGAGAGTTAATTTTGCATGGATTTTGTTTCTTTAATTAAGATGCATTAATTGTCTAATTAAAGTGAGAAAAGGGAGAGGGAGAATCCAGATGTCTTATATATCTTCAAGCAATACCAGTTCCACTTGCTTTGAACTTAGAATATAATAATGCCTTTGCTTGTGAAGTAGGTTAGAGACATGCAGTTAATATTATTCCAAATTTAATGAATATTTCTGCAAATGGCCCAACATATGACATATCTCGTCGCTGCTGTTATTGTCATTTTTACATCCAGGTTCGCAATTAATGGAATAATTTGATATGGATTAATTGTGCTGATAACGTTTACATTTCAGGGCTCAACAAACACTACTACAGAAATGGTCATTGTACACTGTACATTGTATACGGATTTGACAATTTTATATAAAAACCGTGTGATATTGTAATTTTTTGGAAGCCCGAACTATCTGTGGGACATATTACACGGATATTTATTAAAGAATCAGTGTAGAAAGCCTTGAGAGAGCTACACGGACGTTTATCAGGAATTGTAAACGGATTATTGTTTAACTAACAGTGTAGATAGCCATGATTGAGCTACACGGTTATTTATGGTAGAACCGTGTAGAAATATGCGAAATGCACACGGATGTTTGTTTAAATAACAGTGTAGAAACCTTTGACGGAGCTACACGGCTGTTTACATAATAATCCGTGGAGAAAGGTTATTGTAGGGTTTTGATTATCGATACACGGTTTTGCCAATTTTATACACTGAACATTGTACACGGTTTTGTTAAGTATAAATCCGTGTAGAAAAGTGTAGGGTTTTGGTATAAAAGGCCTTCTCCTTCCCGCGCCGTATAAAAGGCCTTCTCCTTCCAGCGCCGTTTTGATCAAGTAATTCAACAAACGGAAAGGTTAGAGTTTTTTCAATTCATAGGTAAATTGTAGGTTCTCCTGTATAACCTTAGGAAGAGAGAAAGACCGGTCACTTTACATATCGCTTATGATCAACTTTGATATATAATCATTTCACGGTTAATAATTGGAATTTTGATTTAGGTTTATCAATTATGTCAGATCGCTTATCTATCAAGATAAGTCGCTATCTTTGGAGCTCATCTATCAAGACGAGCGATGTGATATAATTGATAACCTACATCTCGACTTCACTTCTGGCATGAATATCTCCTTCATCTCTGGCATGTATTTTCCGTTTCTTTCTCTAATTTTCTGTTACTTATTGTTGCGTACTTACTCATCATTTTTTTTTATTTACAGATTGTGATGAACTTTCCGATGGACAGCATGTGATGAATTTCATTTTCTTTTTATTTTCAATATATTTTATTTGACACTTGACAAGAACATGTTTTTTCTTGGTTAGGTTCCAAAGAAATGGGTAAAACTAACTTTCAATAATAAAACATGTTCTTTAAATTAAATCATGTTTTTATCCCAAGTTTTTGGCGGTGTAGAAATAGCATGTGGCAGTGCATTGTTGTTTAATTTCTTACACAAACTCCCTTTGAATAAGATGTGGTTTGCGAAAGAATTTAAACAACAACGTAAGAACACTGCAACGTGTCCATTTCTACATCGCCAAAAACTTGGGACTAAAACATAATTTAATTTTCAGAAAATGTTTTATTAGTTGAAAGTTAGTCTGCCCCATTTCTTTGGAACCTAACCAAGATAAAGCATGCTCTTGTAAGGTGTTAAATAAAATATGAATTTATGCATATTAGTAATGTTTTATTAGTGAATTTAGTAATTTTTGTGAATTCTAGTAATGTTCTTGTAAGCATTTTCTTGTAATGTTTTATTAGTGAATTTAGTAATTTTTGTGCTGTAATAGTAAATAAGGAGTTGAATTTATGAATTTTGTAATGCTAAGTATAATTTTTGTGCTGTAATTGGAAAACTGGATGACAAAATTATCTGAAAAACTGGAGGGTAATCTCAATACTGAACAAATCTAGCTAGCAAAACTGGAGGCTAGCCCAGAAAAAAAAAATATATAAAAAAATATATAGGGCAATCATACACGGATATTTACCTAAAAACCGTGTACAAACGGTAATTGTAGAAATATGCGAAATTCACACGGATGTTTGTTTAAACAGCAGTGTAGAAATCTTTGACAGAGCTACACGGCTGTTTACATAATTATCCGTGGAGAAAGTTATTCTAGGGTTTTGATTATCGATACACGGTTTTGCCAATTTTATACACTGCATATTGTACACGGTTTTGTTAAGTATAAATCCGTGTAGAAAAAAGTGTAGGGTTTTGGTATAAAAGGCCTTCTCCTTCCAGCGCCGTTTTGATCAATTAATAATCTCTCTCTCTGTATACGAATTGGTCTGATTTCTGCGCACAAGGAGGCCGGATCTGAGATCTTTGAAGTTAATTTGTATTTCTCCTCTCTATCTTGCTAAGGTTAGTCGTGTATATATTTATCTTTTCTTACTCTAATTTTCTGTTACTTGTTATTGCTTATTTAGGTCAATTAGTAATTAATGCATGCATGCTTGATTTGTTGAGATAATGTAAATAATTAGTATATTAAATAGAGTGATGCATGTATAATTGTGCTTTTTTCTAATAATAGAGTAATGCATGTATAATCAACTAATGCATGTATAATAGAGTAATGCATGTATAATTGTTAGTTTAGTGATGATTAGCTTGATAATTGTGCTTGTTTAGTAATGCATGTACAATAGAGTGATGCATGTATAATTGTGCTTGTTTCTAATAATAGAGTAATGCATGTATAATCAACTAATGCATGTATAATACAGTGATGGATGTATAATAGTTATTTTAGTGATTATTTTACTAATGCATGTATAATTGTGCTTGTTTCTAATAATGTTGTTTTTTGTAGAACCATGTCACATTCAGGTGAGCAACGATGGCTCTTCGCTTTTGGTGCCAGTAGCCAGGGTTTACAGAGGGTAATATGAAGATATACATGTTTTAATAAAGAAAGAGTTGAGTAAAAAGTTGGATGAAGGACCTTGGAAAAAAAGGGATCGAAGAGGTGGGATGAAGGACCTTCAGAGCTGGATGAAGAGCCGAATGAGGAGTCGGGCACAATCTTGTCAGACTGACAAGATTGTGTCCGACTCTTCATTCGACTCTTCATCCGGCTCAGAAGGTCCTTCATCCACCTCTTCCCTTTTTATCCAAGGTCCTTCATCCAACTTTTTACTTGACTCTTTCTTTATTAAAACATGTATATCTTCATATTACCCTCTGTAAACCCTGGCTACTGGCACCAAATGTAAACCTTAAGTTTATATATGAAATCACTATGGGATCGAGTCTCAGGAAGAAGGATATGTCTACCCAGTATGGATTTGTGTAATATATGCTCAATATGAATTTGTATAATGTTTCAATTTAAATTTTGTAATACTCAATATGGATTTGTATAATTTAGTGTACATGAATTTTTAGTTTACCCTTATTAATTGACCGGTTTGTATGCCATCCACCGATTTTGTGTTTCAAATATAAAGCATGTTCTTGTAATTAAATAAAATATAGAGAATTTAGTAATTTTTTGTGCTGTAATTGTAAATAAGGAGATGAATTTATGAATTTTGTAATTGCTGAACATGGATTTGTAATGCTAAATATGAATTTTGTAATGCTAAGTATAATTTTTGTGCTGTAATTGGAAAACTGGATGTCAAATTATCTGAAAAACTGGGGGTAAACTCAATATTGAATTTTCTAGCAAACTGGCTAGCAAAACTGGAGGGCTAGCCCAGAAAAAAATTGTTAATTGAAAAATATATAGGATAACATACACGGATATTAAACTTAAAACCGTGTCCAAATAGTAATTGTCACGGATATTAGTTGAATATCCGTGTACGAAATAGCTACAAGGAATTTTTTTTTTAAATCCGTGTAGAAAAAGACTAGCCCATAAATAAATAAAAAAACCCAAAAAATATATAGGACACGAAAACTTTAATTCTATTCATCAATGAATTATAAATTTCCATAATAATTTTTAGCATCCCTAAACAATGGGATTTGCTGCCCGAATTTGCAAAATTAAAAGATAACCTAAACGAAATTAGCTACCATTATACACGGTTCTTAAGTACAAATAGCCGTGTATGATTTGTTAGAGAGCTACACGGATTTCTTAACGAAAGATCCGTGTAAAAAGTAAATGTATACGGTTGTTTCTTGAAAATCCGTGTAGAAACGCATTCTCCTATCTTACATAACCCGGATTTTTATAAATTTTCATAGAAGAGGCTAGCATTATATACACGGTTCTTAAATACAAATAGCCGTGTATGATTTGTGAGAGAGCTACACGGATTTCTTAACGTAAGATCCGTGTAGAAAAGTCTTTGTAGGGTTTTGGTATAAAAGGCCTTCTCCTTCCAGCGCCGTTTTTTTTTTATCAAGTAATTAATACTGTCTCTCTCTCTGTATTGAATGCGCTGATCCGATTTCTGCAAAGGCCAGCGCTGGTATTTTACTAAGATCTTTGAAGTTTGTATTTTCTCCTCTCTATCTTTCTAAGGTTAGTGTATATATATATATATATTTTCCTTTTCTTCCTCTAATTTTATGTTACTTATTTGTACTTATTTAAATCGATTATGTTTAAGTAGTGTATTGTTGTCCAATAACCGACCCCTACTGATGCTTTTAGGTCCTTGCCCGTCCAAAATTAATCCAATAGGGATTAATTTTGGATAGTCCCCGTTTTGGGACTGCTCTTTGAATATTGGGTCTCATTTAGGATGTGAACACATATTAGCGGGATTTAATTAGTAATTGAGGAAAGTTCGACGGTATTTTCCCTTAATGCTCCTACGAGTATGTGGTTTTTACGCATACTTGGGGAGTTAAGGGGAAATGCTGCCGAATTTTTCTCAAATACTAATTAAATCTCGCTAATATGTGTTCACATATGGGACCTAATATTCAAAGAGTGGGTTAGGATTGTAAACCGGCCCTTTGTAAGCCTAGAATTTGGTACCAATTTACATGTTGACCATTATTAATTGAAATCATTTTTTTAATTTAATTTGCAGATGGATCGAAGTTGGATGTATGAATTGCGACGTGACAGTGAAGAATATTTGGGTCGCGTTGATGAGTTCATAAAATTCGCTGAGAGGTATAGAGCGAAGAGGAAGGAAGCCGACATTTTGTGTCCTTGTAGAGATTGTAAATTTTTTTTAAGATTTGGGGACTCCGAAGAAATTAGAGCTCATCTGATTTGTCGTGGATTTAAGAAAAGATATACATGTTGGTTCATGCATGGTGAGGAATTTGGGGAAAGTAGTTGTACCAATAAGAATTCTAACCGTTGTGAAGAGAGCGATGAGAATGTAGAAATTTTGGATAATTTTGAACTTGATTTCAGCGATGATGATTTGAATGTCGAAAATTTTGATAATGTTGAACTTGATCGCAACGACGATGATGAGCTGCAGACGGAAATCGATGAAAATGTAGTACACGAGTATATTGATAATCTGGAGGACATGTTACATGATGTGGAAGATGAAATTACTGATAAAAATTATGATAAATTTCAATATTTGTCTAATGAATCCAAAAAGCCGTTGTATCCCGGGTGTACCAAATTTACGAAACTGTCAGCTGTGTTGAAATTATTTAACTTGAAAGCAGAAAATGGTTCGAGCGATAAGAGTTTCACGTCCTTATTAAAGCTTTTAGGAGAAATGCTCCCAGATAACAACGAGTTGCCCCGTACAATATATCAGGCGAAAAAATTGATATGTCCAGTGGGTTTGAAGATCGAAAGAATACATGCATGTCCGAATGACTGTGTATTGTACCGTAATGAGTACGAGGCCATGCATGTTTGTCCTAAGTGCGGTGTTTCTCGGTATAAACGTAAGGACCAGGGCACTACTGATTGTGACGACGGCAAAAAGGGCCGGCCTCCGGCTAAGGTGTTGTGGTATTTGCCGATAATACCGAGATTCAAACGGTTATTTGCAAATCCCAAAGATGCGAAGTTATTGCGTTGGCATGAAGAAGGGCGCAAAAAGGACGGTAAACTAAGACACCCGGCTGATTCTCCTCAGTGGAGAAATTTTGATAGACATTTCAAAGATTTTAGTTCCGAGGTAAGAAACCTCAGGATTGTGGGGAGCACATTACATCGGACGGTCATCATCGTTGAACATGAAAGTAGGTCCGATGGGCATCGGACCCAAGCTACTCCGTTCTCTTTAACTGAACATCCGTGTAGAAATGCAAAGCGAGCTACACGGACGTTTAATTAAAAGTCCATGTAGAAAGGTATCCTACACGGACATTTAATTAAACATCCGTGTAAAAAGGGGAGGGAAAGTGAGGCGGGGAAAAGCCAACCTAGGCGAAAATTTTCGTGAAATTTGTTTTTAATTTTTGGGAGGGAGACAGGGAGCTAAAGGAGGGAAATTCGAAAAAATTTATCCACAGAGAGGAGGGATAGAAGGGGCTTTCGTAAACTCAAAGGTAACATAATATCTGTGGTTATATCCGACCGTCTAATCATTATTATGCACAAATATTAAAGGATCTTGTGCATCATCTAGAACCAGATCTAAACAGAAATATTATGTTACCTCAGAGAGTGTGGAAAATCTACCCACCACCTCTTAAATGAAGACATCAGGACCGTTCTTCGTTTATCGGACGGTCAACAAAGCATGATATTTACTAATCACCTAATACATGTTCAACAGTACATACGAAAATAATTCAAAAAATATATTTTTATTTTTTTTACATCTTATATGGCCAAATAATACTTATACATATTATTTTTATAAACTTTCATCATTGTATGTCCCTTCAAATTGTAAAAATATTTTTGGACCGTTCATTTTCAAGCGGAAAATCAACGGTCGATCTGCAATGAAATCATTCCATATCTGTTTTAAAATGATCAAGGGAGAACATTGAATGTAACCAACATAAAAGTTTGGAAAATTTATTATGTATGAGGGTTGATCCAGCACGAAGTGTTTGTGGCCATCCGATACTTCAATCTTCAATGAACTAGATAGATGGGTAAATAAAAATAATTTTTGATCAAACTTTCATGGAAGACAATAAATGCAATGCTCTTTGATTTGAACGGTCCCGATCAATCAACGGACCAACTATTTTTGTGCGTCTTCACAATCTCACAAGGCAAGAGTTTATGTTTCATGAAAGGTAAACTCTTGCCTTGTGAGATTGTGAAGACGCACAAAAATAGTTGGTCCGTTGATTGATCGGGACCGTTCAAATCAAAGATTACAGCCTTTAATCAAGTGCAGCAAATTTTGATGGAATTTTAACTTCATTTACCCATCCATCAAGCTGTATTATCTGAGATCTTTGAATTTTAACTTGTATTATCACAAAAATCACTCTAAAAAACCAGGAGGAGCTTGGGTCCGATGCCCATCGGACCTACTTTCATGTTCAACGATGATGACCGTCCGATGTAATTTAAGATATGCGCGCACGGAAACTGAAACAGATACGAACGAATATTAATCTATTCCGCACGTCTTTTAAAGCAAATAGACGGTGATTAAACCCATCGCAAGCAAATACGAACGAATCAGATAAACTTTTTTGCAACGATGATGACCTACTTTTAATATGTTATGTACGAGAGCAGCTTGTGTCCGATGCCCATTGGACCCAAAGTGAGTTCGATGGGCTCTACCACCGTCCGATCTATCTCAAGATCCGTGCGCACGTAAATTAAAGATAGCGCGAAAGTTCTGGCGCGAATCAATCGTTATGTATGTATTTTTTAGGGGAGCGCGCAGCTGGGTCCGATGCCCATCGGACTCAAAGTGGGTGCACGCCAGAACTTTCGCGCCCAGCAGGTTGGGTCCGATGCCCATACGTACATAACGATTGATTCGCGCCAGAACTTGCTTGCGATGGGTTTAATTTGCTTGCGATGGGCTTAATCACCGTCTATTTGCTTTAAAAGTCGTGCGGAATAGATTAATATTCGTTCGTATCTGTTTCAGTTTCCGTGCGCGCATATCTTAAATTACATCGGACGGTCATCATCGTTGAACATGAAAGTAGGTCCGATGGGCATCGGACCCAAGCTACTCCCTTCTCTTTAACTGAACATCCGTGTAGAAATGCAAAGCGAGCTACACGGACGTTTAATTAAAAGTCCGTGTAGAAAGGTATTCTTACACGGATATGTAATTAAAAATCCGTGTAAAAGGGTTTTTAATTTGCAATTCCAGGAAATTATTCTATGTTAAAGCTAGCTTTTGTAATTATTTTGTAAAGTCCCCATAAATTATTTATTCTTCATAGCAGGTAAGTGTTAATTTATGTTTTCAAATCAGATTATTTAGACAGCATTAAGTATTTTACTTAGAATCAAAGTTTTAAATATTAAAGGTTTTTAAGTAATAACCTTTGTAGTGCTTATATATTGTTGCATGTTGTTGTTTTGTGCTGCTAATTCATATCTATAAAAGTATTTATTTAGATAGCATGAAGTATTTAACAAAAAAGAAATTGTGTAAAAAAAAAATTGTTGATTAAAGAACAAAATATATTACACAAAAAAGGATCCCCATACATCGTACCAAAAGAAAGGATCCTCATACATGTACCACAAATTTAAAGAAAAACTACAAAATAACTACAAAGCAAACAAAAAAAAAAAAAACTTAATTAAACTAGTTAGATGGTGGAGGCTGCCTTGGCCTTGTAATCCAAGGGAAGAATGGTCTGGCTGCATTGCCCCTACGTACGTAGGGCTTTGGTGGTGGGTGCCCCCTTGGGCTTCGCCGTGGCACACTTGAGGGGGGCCATGGCCATGTCCTCTTCACGTAGGGAGGAGGCATTTCGAAGCCGGGAGGGACTGCGGGACCTTCGGCAGGGACTTCGAGAGGGACTTCGGGAGGGTTTGAGGGGGGCCGTGGCCCTGGCACATTTGGTGGTGGGTGCCCCCTTGGGCTTCGCCGTGGCACACTTGAGGGGGGCGGTGTCACGGCCATTTGAACATTCCAAATCTCAATCGGGGTTTCTCAGATTATATAGAATTTTGAAGAGTCGTTTCGTCTTCTCCTTAGAAATAATAAAAGGGCAACTTTTCGAATTCCGTTGTGGAATTGTTCAAATTAAACAAAACTTAAATAAATAATCTGATTTTTATACTTTTATCACGGACGTTTAATTACATGTCCGTGTATAATTGTAAAAAGACACGGACGTTTAATTAAAAGTCCGTGTCGAAAGGTATTCGTGCACGAGTGTCGTTGCAATGTCCGAAAAGGTATAGACACGGATGTTAAAATCAAGTCCGTGTCGAAAGGGTCTTTCTACACGGACTTTCTAATTAAAGTCCGTGTAGCTCTCTCTCATTCTACACGGTGGTTAAGTTAATATCGGTGTCGAGAGAGTCTTTCTACACGGATATTGTATAAAAAGTCCGTGTAGAACTTGTACCTCCTCTGTACACGGAGTTTAGATCAAATGTCCGTGTATAAAGGTGTTCCAACGCAAATGAATTAAGTGAAATGTCCGTGTAGAACTAGGGTTACAATACATATTACGCGCCTGCTCTTCCAAATTTTTCATAACTTAGCTCGCGCCTTCAATTCTTTTCCAAACATTTCGAAACTTAGCTCGCGCCACTTCGAGTATTTCTTCCCCACCTCACCTCGATTTCGTCGCCTCTCCTGTCCAACCAACTCTCCGGTCCGACAACCTACCTCTTCTTTCTCGGGGAAACGCTCAACACCTCCATTGCGAAGAAATTTTGGTATAAAAGTTTTGGTATTTACTGCATGTATTTATTGTATTTACTTTGGTATTTACTGAAAAAGTTCTATTTTTTTTTTATAGAACCATGTCGATTGAGAATGAGCACGTAGATATGATGGAAGAAGGCGAGCACCAAGCTTCTGCCCAATCAGGTTCGGCCAAAAGGAAAAGAGGTCCGACAATGTGCGCGTCCACGTCCGAGGCAAAGCAGTTGGACATCAAGTTCAGTAAAAATGGGTGTGCGAAGGGTACACGGTCGGCTGAGTACAAAAATTTTGCGTGCACCACGGTGAAGCAAAAGGCAGACATCCTGGTAGAGAGATGGGATCACTTTTCGAAAGCCCAAAAGAACGAGTGGTGGAACATTGTGAAGGTGAAGTACCTAACCAGTTAACATCTTTTTTTTAATTGTACATGAACTTAAATGCAGTAATTTGGGTGTCAATGCAGGCTCAGTGGAACATCCCGGATGACATCCCGCAGGTGGTAAAGGATAAGACTTTGAAGATAATGAATGAAGCTTGGAAGCAATTCAAAAGCACGCTGAGTACGGATTGGATGGATCAAGGTAAAAGCCCGGTAGGCTTCTATACTTGGCTGACTCAAGAGAAGTGGGAGAAGTTTGTGGAGATGAAGAGCACGGACGAGTTCAAGGTATGTAAATTCAGCAAAATTATCTTTTTTCCTTTATCGATTTGAATTATGTTGGTAAATGGTGTCCGAAATAGACACTCTGTTGCTGTTGTTCCAATCATATCTAAATGTGAAATGGTGTTTATTTTGAATAACTGAATTAATATGAAGTTGAAATGGTGTTCCACTCACAACTTGTAATTTTTTTGTTTGCTTTTTAATTGGTTTGTTTACTATTTAATAAATGGAAAATAGTAGCTAGGCTAATTTTTTTACTTAATTTGATGTGTGAAGAAAAAAAGGGAGGAGGGCAGGAGGATCATTGCAATGAACAAGTATCCGCACAAGTTGGGGTCGGGTGGTTACCAGGGTAAAAGGGAGGAGTGGGCTAAAATACTGGAGTTGAACAAAGACGTTGACTCACCCGTGGTTAGGATAAAAAATACTAGGGCCCGAAATTGGACGATGGCAAGGTCCGAGGTAACCACTGACGGGAGGATAGTACTACATCCCACGTTGCGACCCGTGGCTTAGAGAATGGTAAGAGTCGTTCGTTAGAACTATGTGTAATTCAAGCGTGTTAAAAACTTTGTGTACATCACTAATTCTTTTGCTATAACTAATTTTTCTATTCACAGTTGGAGGTGGAGGAGGAGGTCAATTCCGGTGCCCGGTCAGTCGAAAGGCAAGATGACTCCTTGTCCATAGCGCTCGGGAATCCAGAACACCCTGGTCGAGTAAGGGGCGTAGGTGTCTACAGGGGCTGGAAGGACGTATTCAATGGACCAAAACCTCGAAGGAAATCTCGTGCGAAAGTGAACAAAGACGAGATAGTTGCGCAGATACGCAAGGAGGTGAGCGCCGAGTACCACGCAAAGATGGAGGAGTTGGAAACAAGGTTGCGTGCCGATTTTACAGCTATGGCGCAGCCAGCCGAGCAAGCACCTCCCACCCCGACGGGAGTTCGGCAAAGTAGTCAGGCATCCGGGACGTTCGGATACGATTTGGATCATCTAAAGGTAATCACTACTTGTTCGTATTCTAAAGGCAATTACTACTTGTTGGACAATATTTCAATTTCAATAACTACTTGCATGAAATTGCAGGACGCCACAGCATGCGAACTCGTGCTGTGGCTCGGGAGTAAGCCTCTGATTGTTGCTAAGGGCATGGTACATCCAGCAGCCGACAAACTGCACAATGAGCAGCTACTCCCCGGCCATGCCGCCGTACAGATTGACAATGTCGTGGAGGGATGGGAGCGCGTACCTCTTCCTGTCCAAATTATTGAGAATGGCATGCTCTATGTCGAAGATGCCCGGCTGTCATTCGTGCAATGGCCCAAGAATCAGATTATTTTGGATCAGGTAATGCATAAATAGTCAAGTTATTTTGTTACATTCAAAGCACTTCCTTTTCAAATACTTGAAAAACCCAAAAAATTTCGATACAGACAGTAGGAGATAATGGTAGTCGCACGGAGGGCGTGATGTCACCGGTACGGAGGGACAAAGCAGAAGGACCTTCCCAAACAGTTGCTGACCATGCTGCCGGAGCAGCAACTGCTGCTCCGGCAGCTGGGTCAGCAACTGCGGCTCCGGCAGCAGGGTCAGCAACTGCGGCTCCGGCAGCAGGGTCAGCAACTGCGGCTCCGGCAGCAGGGTCAGCAACTGCTGCTCCGGCAGCAGGGTCAGCAACTGCTGCTCCGGCAGCAGGGTCAGCAACTGATGCCCAACCAGCAGTTGCTGACCCTACTGCCCCACCAGCAGGCCATGACCCTCCTGTCCAACCAGCAGGACCTCCACCTCGTCTGCTCACCGAGGAAGAATACAAGCTCCTGCCAGAAAAGGATTTGCGGGATCTCCACGACCGCTTGATGGCGGCACCCAAGGACATGAAGGAAGTCGTCATACCTGTCCCTCCGGGGATATTTCTACACGAGGGCTCGGTTGTACTGCTGTCGTTCACCGACTTCAAGGACTTTCTACATGCCTCGGGGTCCGATAAATGGCTCTCCGTGGGGCACATCACCATTTTCCTCATGTTAGTGACCAAAAATTGTTTATATCATGTGTATAGCACTGAAGAATATATTCTAATGTCATATGATAATTTTTCAGGAGGCTAATCAGTAGTACTCACTGCAAGGGCAAACATAACTTTTGTGCTTTTCTGGACCCCAGCGTACTTAGTGCGTCGAACGTGAAAAATGCTCCGAAGGTGGCTACGGATTACCTGTGTGGCGCGATGCTCCAAGCTGCTAAGGCGAAGAAGAGATTTCTTCTCTTGCCATACCACCAGATGTTAGTTCTAACCTTGTGATTAAATATATAAATAATTGAAATCACACCATCAAGTCAAGCAAACACGTGTCCTACTATTATATATGCCAAAATATCTGGGTACTGTATGCTAAGATCCTATAATTCTTCTTCTCCCACAGGGGACACTGGTGTTTGATCATCATTGTGCCTTGCCTGAGTGCGGTTTACGTCATGGATTCTTTGAAGCCCAAAGAAAGGATCGGATTTAGCACGTGCAAAGAAGCAATCTTCCCGTATGTGCAAAAGTAAGCAATAATCTTTCACTATGTTTGATTTTTTCCCAACTATAACAAATTGTGGAATTGCTAATTAGAGTCACTCCATTTTGTAAGGGCTTTTGCTACATACGTTACACAAGGAGGATTGCACAGCAAGGACAAGAAAATGGGAAAGAGGTTGACTTGGAGGTGGTGGCCGGTGAGCACAACACAATTCTATAATTTCATATTTTGTTCAAAAAATTATTGTCATTCTAACATAGGCCGCTAAATGTAAATTGTAGAGCCCGCAACAGGAGGCGGATTGGGAATGCGGATATTACATGATGATTTCCATGTTTATCTTTGTCGAAAAAATGCAATCCACATTTCCAGATGTGGTATGTAATTCATATTAATTGTGCCTATATAATAGCAATTGATATTTTCATATTATGCTTACTTATAATTCTCATTTCATTAAATTAGCAATAGATATTTGCGACTGTCTTGCATCTACCTTTTATTGTTACTAACTAATACCAAATTATAATTGTAGCAACCATCAAAGCAAACTGTGTACAGCAAGGAGCAGATCGACTATGTAAGATGTAGCTGGGCAAGATGGTTTGTATCTGCATATTGTAATGCTGAACATGGATTTGTATAACAATTTAGTGTATATATGAATTTAGCAAGCATAATTTAATGTCAAATTATCTGGAAAACTGGCTAGCAAAACAGAATGGTATATGAATTTTGTAGGAAAACTGGCTAGCAAATTAAACTGGAGGCTAGCCCAGAAATGAAAAAAATCAAGAAAAAAAAATGGGACAATTCTACACGGATATTAAACGAAAGCCCGTGTAGAACGAGTTGAGTGAGCAATGATTATTTTATATTTGTCCGTGTATAGTTACGATACCTACACGGATGTGAATTATAAGTCCGTGTCAAAGCTAACGCTACTTTAAACAAAAGCCCGTGTATGTGCACAGAGAGCTACACGGATGCTTTTATATAGTCCGTGTATGGTAGTTAAGAGAACTTCACGGATATGAAACTAAACGTCCGTGATAAAACACAGTAATTCCACACCGTTGTTAAACAAACAACCGTGTAGAAATGAGTACAGATATTCTTTTATAAAGTCCGTGTATGATAGTTAATAATGTTCACGGATATGAAGTTAAAAGTCCGTGTAGAAAACAATAATTGACACCGTTATTTAACAAAAACCTGTGTAGATCGTTTTCGGTGTCTACACCGATTATTTTATATTTGTCCGTGTACGATAGTTATGACAGGACACGGATATGAAATTAAACGTCTGTGTAGCAAGAGTAATTCGACACGGTTGTTCTGACCAATGTCCGTGTAGAACGAGTTCGGAGATACAAGGATTATTTTATTTTTTATTGATTTGTTAAGAGAGGGACACGGATATACAACTAAATGTCCGTGTAGATAAAGTAACCGACACAGACATTTAGTTGCATTGTCCGTGAATAAAGAGTAGTCGTACACGGTCGTTTACGTAATATCCGTTTTGCTCGGTTACATGGAGAGCGCCACAGGCAGGTGTATATTCACGGCTGTTTATTTGGTAATCCGTGTAGAAAGCGTTAGATATACACGGGTAAATATCCGTGTCTATAGAGGGTACCTTTTATACACCCTCAGCTCATACACGGCAGGGAAATCCGTGTTGCTCTTCCGGTAATGTCCGTCTGCAAACTCTTTTTCTGTAGTAGTGAAATTAAGCAAATTTGGAGCATCGCTATTTAGTTGACATTTGTTGGGCTTAATCTTAAAATAAAAATATTGTACAATTTAAGAGCAACCAACGCAACTGCAGAGATAGGTTTTTCTATGCCAAACAAGGTCTTTAATTGGCCCGAGCTAGTAGCGAGCTGGCTCGCTAACAATATTAATGGGTATTTAGTGGACATTTGTTGGGCTTAATCATAAAAAAAATATTGAATAATTTTAGAGCAACCAACACAAATGCAGAGATTGGCTTTTGTATGCCCAACAAGGTCTTTAATAGCCTAATTTACACCTCGATCACCAGTAACATTTTCATATATGAACCCAAAAAAATAAAAATACTGACTCAAAAAAATAAAATAGGAATAGAAATTTAAATATTAAAGCTGTGAAGTCTCGTCGGTTGTATATATATTATTTAAGCATAAACTAATTATATATGATACTTTACTAGAAAAGTTTACAAATTTATGTGAGGTCCCTGGCTGCACTTCCATTTCATCCATTTGCCATTTTGTCGTCCTTTGGTTAGTTTCTGAAATATTAACGGACTCTAATTAATGCAAGACAATATCACTATTTAAACAGAAAGAAAGAAAATAAGTAATTAGTTGGAAAAATAAAGCTCCCAATTAATATAATAACAAGACTGAGTCTTTTTTTCTTTTCTATTTGTTTTGCGTCAATATCATAAAATATTTTAATGTTTGTGAATTGGTAAAATACGTGTTCCAATATATAAGATATTAATTAATTATTCTTCTGTTGGGTACAGCGATAATATAACAAACAAACAAACATATTGTGAATTATTCAACTTAACAAATATAATAACGAAATTAACCATGGACCACCTGATTATATCTTTCTGGGATTAACTGTTTGTATATCAAACAGTTTAAACTTAAGTATTATAATTCTGCTCTCCATTTTCAGAAGGGCATCTATAGAATCCTCCTTTTATTATAGAAGGGAGTCGGTTATGTTAATTATTTTCTTTAATTAGGAACTAAGAAAATTGTAGCTAGTTAATGGAAGGGACATAAATTCTGGCATGACATTTGGCATAATTCGACTTGCAAAAAATTGTCTATAAAAGTCAACGTCTGAGCCGTTTGTTATTAGCAGTTGATAATTGATATTACGCTGTCAAACATGGTGTCATTACCGAAAATTATGGATCAACCGTGATGGCTCTTGGTTGGGCACAGGCTTTTGTTGAATTCTTTTTTATAAATAAAATAACAATATACAACTACTTCAAATGTTATATAGTGATCTCAAAATAAACTAATATTAATTTTTTTTATATATCGAAAGGTCGATAGAGATCAAACCTATCAAGTTTCATTTTAATATCCAGAAAGAACCCTCTATCTGAATTTCAAACCCACGACCTCCCAACAGAGATTTGCATTAGACTAAAGGCTATTCTTTTTTTAATGTTTGACTTTATGCTCAAGTGATTCGAAAATTTATAAATTAAACATGTAAACACATCACTCGTGAAGTATATCGGTTTCAACGGTTTCAGTTAGTCATTTGATGTATATTCAATATTTCCTGAAATTATGATTATCAAAAATTTGATGAGCGGAAGAACACCCCAGTTCTACTTATACAAATATATAGAAGTATATAATGGTTCAAAATAGTAGGTGTTTGTATTTAGATTTCCACCAACGCGTAATTAATTGCTTTACTCAAATCATCTGGTTATGTCCAAACTTTTTCAATATTGAACCGAAGATTGAGGATAAATTTAAAGGAAAATGAAGAATAATAAAGAAAATTTTATGGGACCTTTTCTGTCCAATCTACGTAGCTTGCTTAACAGAGAGACATTGAACGCGTAGCAGAGGATTTGTATAGTATTCTTTTGTCCACTTTGACCATTTGCCTCTATAAATGTCCCTAAGTTTTCTAATTGGCCTCCTCATCAATTGGAGAAAGAGCTATAGACAACAAGACAATTGGAGAAAGAGCTATAGACACCAAGACGGGCGTCCTCTCCTCTTTGGTACTTATTTCTACATTTTCTCTATAATTGTCTGCATCTTTTTCTTAACTAATTTTTATTTGTCCGATCGGTAAGGTTTCACAACAGGTTCAATGTGTCTGTGTGTGTATATATCTATATCTATATATATATATATATATATATATATATATATTAGTTGTGTCGGGAGATTTGTTAGTTCTATATCCCAGAGAATATGTGGCTTTTGTTTTGGTTATTACTTTAGATCTATTATTGATATCTATTAGTATGATTTAGTTTGCAATAGATTTGTGTAAATCATTTTAAGATTGTATAGTGATACGAATTCTAGTTTTAAGTATTAAGCAGAGTGCCTCGTTAATTTGTGACAATATTTATATATCTAGGCTTAACGCTACGTTTCAATCTTTAACTGTCTCAAGGGCTTAAAATCTTGTATTTAGTCAAATGGCAATTAATAATATTTAGACTAAAATATTTAATAACACAATTTGGGCAAAATAGAAAATAGTATTAACATTTATAGTATTACAATAGTATTTAATACTGATGTGTTGTAACTAGTACCTTTATTTCCGGGAGCATAACAAGAGATATTATATCACTATCCTAAAATAGGAAATAGAAGTGGAATGCAAGTAACGTTGAGGAAACAAATTGGGCTTTTGTTAGTATCAGGTCTTCCCAAAAGGCCTTAATTTATGTCTATTACTCTCTACAGTGGTATTATGGGTGGGCTGTGAATTGGATCCATATATAGTCCGGTAGCCCAATAAGAGCCTACATAAATGGACTCACATGAATCTAGTTATTATAATTAGTGGGTTCCAAAAACGACCTTAATTCAACCCAATTCAAATAGTAAAGTCAAATCTGTCATTAATTGATATATATTGGACAAAAAGCAATATTGCATCCTATTTATACACACACATATATATATATATATCACAGAATTTAATTATTATTGTTCTTTTTAAAATCAACCGTTTTGGATTTTTTAAAGCAACAGATCGACGAAAGCAAACTGAATTGTCATAGTTGAATTTTTTTTTTTTATAATAAATAAATAATGTAGAATTTTCTACAACTGGCTTTGGTAAAGGTGTATTGAGCCAACTCAAAAGGGGTCAATAAATTTTAGAGTATTGTGACTTCTTCTAACGATATTTTAGTTTATATTCTTCCTCTATTGCCCTAGAAAATGCCTCATTAATTGACGTGATTAATCAATCTATTGAGAAGACAGCATAAATATTATTAATTCCTTATACATACAATTCTTATAATTATTTTAATAAAGATGACTCATCCCTCCATCTTTCTCTTAAAAAAAGAAAGATAAAAAAAAGATTACTCACCCATTTTATATGAGTTTCTGAGTATCGATTTCTTGTCCTGACCAGTTTATGAGCGCACATTGTGTTGCAATAATACTCACTCAAGAGGCTTAGTCAAATGCAAACTAATTATATCAAATTAATCCAGACATAATCAGTGATAGCAACGGGTTATATGACTTTTAAGAGTCTGTCTGATCCAATCTCCTTAACATTGTCTGATCCATTGTCCCAGTTGACATTTTTTTAAATTAAATATAATAAAAAAAATATAGTATGTCCTTGTGTGCTGCATTTGTACCTTGGTACAAGGTAATTTAAAACTCGAAAAAAAAATTAGAAGATTACTATCAAATATGCTAATTAATTGATTTTGTTGTTAAATTTGAATATTTCATATATCGCATAATTATATAAATGGAAGTCGTCGATCCTGATTAAAATGTATTTTGTTCTTGAGGTTTAAGTTTAACCCAGTAAAATATCATAACCTATGTGCAATATGCAATAAATCGGTGATACAAGTAATAATTTCAGAACGTATGCCGAACTATTTTCTTTGTACATCAATAACAGAATGTAATTTTAGTAAAAGTGCAATTCCAATGATCTTAATAGTTAATACATATAGGATCACTCCGAGGGACAAAAAAGATGAAGTCAAGTCTTCTAATTATATATATTTGCCAGATATTCTTCAGCTGAATTTTAAACATGGGACCTTCTCAAATGCAAAGTCTGTTCTCATCTGGACCGCTATATATTATACATCAGTATTTTCATATCATCATATTTTGTTGGGCGGTGTCTATTAAAATTGTTCTTATAATTAAATATATTGTAATTGATATCTTGATGAGATTTTTAAATGCCTAGCAGGTTAGTGAAACAAATCTTAGAATTTCAGTTCATGTTATTCAATTTATAATCAAATCAACAATATGAATGTCAACTTAAAGTAAAAGAAACACGCATAAATGTATCAAACAAATATATATTGGTACTGAAGTAAAGGAAAATAAACGTAGTTTCCAGGTCACAATACATGAAAGTTAGTACGTACAGGAGCCAATCAAACAATTTTTTTTTTTTTTAACAAAGTGGGGATCAGCCCACTGATTTCATTAAAAAAAATCAGGAAATTGGCTAGGTATATATGAAGCTGTTGGTATCACATTACAGGTAGCTATAAAAGGAGATAATCAGACATATACCCACGTAAAACACTGGCATTGCGGGTAGTCAACCTTCGCCTTGGTCAATTATGGAGAGCATATTAAATTTTTGTGGGTTAATATATTGTTTGTGTTTGGTCAAAAAGCAGCATAAACTCTATTTAATTACAATTGTTGTGTATGCAATTCAACCCAGGAAAAGAGCCTGACAATGGATGAGCTCGTCACAAGACTTGAAGAGGCCTCTCATGCTGGAGATGTGAATTTGTTAAAAGAACTTCTCAAGAAAGATAAGCTATTGCTCGCGAATTTGATTGGGAGTACATCAGTTGGAGATAACCCACTACATATTGTAGCAAAGCTTGGACATGCTGATTTTGTTCGTGAGGTTATCTATCACAAGCCCGAGCTTGCCAGGGAGTTCAACGGCCAAGGCTTGTCACCTCTGCATTTGGCTTCCGCACACAGTCATCTCACTGTGGTGAAGGAGTTGTTGAAGGTAATATGATGTTAATTTTGTTAATTGGATTATAGTTAGAGCTATATTGAGCTAATGGTGTACCTTCACAATTTGTAACAAAGTGGATCAATGAGTTTGTTGTAAATGTCTCTTATCTCACCATTTGTTATTTCCTACTCTTATAGGGTTATATTTGTAAGTTTGTTTTTACGTATTTGTACACAAACTTTAGATGAAATTAAGCCACAGAAAATTGCCCCAAAACTTTACCGTGTTGTTCTTTGCCGTTGTTGCTAAAAGCCTAGCCGATCCAACAGAGTTGATATCAGAAGAAGAGAAAGGAAAGAAAACTATATGGACCAAAATTGCAAAACTTCCCCTGTATATGCTAAAGTATACCCCATGTACACCCAACTAGGCTATGGGTACCATATATATGTGCACCAAACTAGCTATTCTCGACGCTCTTCCTCAAGTTGGTATCGTGTGAGTCAGTAGAGCCCAACTTCCGTAAAATGACTAGGATCCGACCTACCTAATGCCTTAATGAACATATTTGCTAGTTGAACCTTGCTATTTCCTTTGATTGAGTATTTTATTCTTTACAAAGTGACATTCAACTTCAATGTGTTTCGATATTTCGTGAATGACCAGATTGCAAAGGTTTGCAGAAGTTTCCCGATGTATGCTAAGTGTACCGTATGTGCACTCAACTAGACAATGTGTAACATATTTTTGTTGTTTCTGTCTATGTTATATGTTTTTGTTCTATTGATATTTTGATTTCTTCTTTAGTTAAAATGAATAAATATAAAATTAAGCCAAAGCGGCTCCCTTCTACAAAGAAAAATAAGATTTTTAATCGATTCCTTTTTACAATAAAATATTATTAGAATAAGAAAATCAACAAGTTGTATTGTGCAAACACATTGATTACACAGATTTGCAAATTTAAGTTCTTCTTTTATCATGTTTATGTTTAAATTTTGTACATATGTACCCTGACTAAAATCCATGTCGAACATACCAACTGCTTTATTTGATGGAATTTACCAATTTAGGAATGCCCGTCAGAATAAAAGTATATGGCGGTTGATGTTACAAATATATGTAAGAAAAATTAAATAAAAACAATAAAAAAAGATCCAAATGAGGACAACACAACTATATAATATATACCATTAGCTAGTAAACATTTTGTTGTCAGCAAACCTTCAAACTCTGATGTATTACAAAATAAGTTTGTAATTCAATAGTGATTTTTCGTTGCAGGCTGGCTCGGACCTTTGTTTATTAAGTGAGACACATGAAGGACTATTACCACTTCATATTGCTGTAAAAAAAAGAAGGACAGTAGTCGTTGAAGAGTTAGTGGAAGCCTGTGAGGAGGCAGTGCATAGGCTTACAAATGGTGGAGAAACTATACTTCATTTGGCTGTCAAATATAATTCTTTCGACACAGTTGAGTTTTTGATCAACCGGGTTCACGACCTAAATGCAAAGGATGACAGAGGAAATACTATTTTGCATCACGCCATGGCAACCAAGCAATTATCAGTATGCCATAGGTTTCTTTCTGATAAAAAAAGTGGGTGAATATACTCAACCTTGATGCCTTTTCAAGTATGAACTTATCAATTTGCACCTTTGCATCTCAGGTTCTCAAATTTTTGTTGAGTAGAGTTTCCATCGATGTGAACACCATGAATTTTGTGTGCTTAACTCCACTTGATGTTCTGCTGGAATCACGGCCGCAAAATGGAGATCTCGTCCTTGGTGAGATGATACGAGCAGCTGGTGGAAAGACTGCAGCTGAAGTGTTGTCTCAATCAGAACCTGTCGTTAGGTACTCTGTTTTAAGTGACAGTTCAAGCCCAATGCCAACCACAAGAACAGTACTGCGGCAAGCCCATTATCTCGGCAGCAAACATGACATACAAGAAGCAACTTTAGAGTTGCAAAAGGAGAAAAAAGAAAAGAGCTACGATCCACAAATCCTATTGTTGGTGTCAACGTTGGTGGCAACTGTCACCTTCCAAGCAGCATTAAATCCTCCAGGAGGATTTAAACCTGATGATAAGGATCATGCAACTACTAAAGGTCAACCTGTCTTTGGCGATGCTTTAAATGCCTTTCAAATATTTGACATGTTTGCGCTTTTTTCATCTGTTTGTGTTATGATGCTTTTGTTATGTGTGGTCCCTCGAAAGAAAAAGACGGTGATGAAGTTGTTGGTGTGGGTGATCTGGGCTGCTACCTTCTCAATGGGTCTGGCATTCACTTGCGGCATATTTGTACTCTATGATTATAATAAATTTTATAATGATAATAATTCTTATGATAAAATGGATCATGATCATGATCATTGGTACTCGGCTCAAGTCTTGCTCATGGGATGGTTTATTCTGTTGAGGATAGGTATCTCGTGGGTGCTGGTTTGGTTTCTGATTTTCTTGCTGAAGAAAGGAGGGTTATGGGAGCCAATTCGCCAACGTTTTGTTTCGCTGAAGAGAGGATGCTCCTTGAAGTGGCAACAATTGAATGGGTCAAATTGTTGTGAATTTTTCAAAAAGGTGATTTGCATTGTATTGATTATTGGCGTTCTGGCGGGCATTACCTTTCCATGGGTTTTGTATAAGTTTACGAATATTTAGTACGATGGAAGGGGTCAAACATTTTTCCTTCTTTATTTAATTATAAATTTGTATTATCTGTTTATGTTATATATTTAATCATTCATAAATATAAAAATGAAGAAAATCATTTTCTTGTTGATTCCTATAGTTCATGTTTTGATATATATGATTGTTATATCAACTTCAATAATCTATATGATATATATCCTATTAAAAAATTTCTGATTCCGCTCCTTAAAATAAATTTTTTCACATGTGATTCAGAACTGGAGAGCGAAATTTCAGACTATCTAATTGCTTTCATACAACGAACAAAATAAAAATGTATGAATGTTCAGACTATATATATATATAATGCCTGTTCGTTGTTATGGGTGATCCATTATATTAAAAAATAGAGACGTCTTCCACATACTACTAAAATCATTTCATAAATATAAATTAATACCACCTGTTTTAAATTGACATGCAAATTTACATGTATGCTCACAAAATATAATCTGAGATAATGTGCAGACCGGGCCAACATCATATATAAAATCATGCCCGAACACAGATTAAAAAAAGTCACACCCGCCTTTGTTATCGCCAACATCATATATAGGTTGATAATCATGTATAAAAGAAAGACTAGAAGAGTATTGTCCTCGCCAACATCATATACTACTAAAATCCATTATATTAAAAAAAGGTATTGTCCTCGCCAACATCATATATAATTGTTCCATTCATGAATAGGCTGATAATCATGTAAAATCATGCCCGAACACAGATTAGAAGAGTGGTGGAGGAGAAATTAGAAGCGCGGCTGAGAGAATGGGTTACCGTGGAGTGATATCGGATGAGTTATGGGGAAATGGAAATATCGGATGTGTTGTGGGCTTCATATGGGCTAGTTGACTACTGGACTTAAATCCGTGATGAATTTTGCTCTACAAAGTCACACCCGCCTTTGTTATCCAAAAGACCCTTGTCTTTATTGGAAGTTTGAACGCCATGTCCTGTTTGCAGCTCTTCTTATTTATTACTGACTTGACCTATTTCTTGAGAAGACAGCTGAGGTTTCGATGTGAAAGTTTCATCATTGTCTCTAGTGGCGATGCAAAGAACCGGGAGATCTCCAACCAAAAGTAACTTAATGGTTTGTTGTGTAGCTCCCTTTTTTGTGTTGATCAGTGTAGGAATCTCCAATACGCCGTCTTGTCTGTCTTTATGTGTCGTCATTTCTCCAGTCACCAAAATCGACTTTTAGATCGCCTTAGGGTTTCTGTCTTCTAGCGCCACCAAGTTCCAATTTGTGTTGTTGTATTAGGTCAATCAATTTTAAATGTTGTGATTTTTTTAACAAATTTTAGTCTATTTTCGTCCTCCATTAGAAAACACCTCATCAATTTATGTAAATCTGTAGAGAAGATAACATAAACATTATTAAAGCCTTATTAATTTGTACATTATAATGATTTTAATAAAGATGACAGCTCATTCCGGCATCCATTTTATATGAATAATATTTGTTATGCTGGTTACAAATTCAAACTGACAATTTCTTGTCTTGATGAGTTTATGAGCGCACGTTGTGTTGCTTTAAAAATCAATCTAAAGACCTAGTCAAATGCAAACTAAATATGTCAAATGAAACCGGAAATATAACTTTTATGGGTCTGTGTAACACCACGTATTGAAATACTAAATTAAGGTACAACATAAATAGTGTATATATATTTGTTTATCTTTCTGTCATTTTTTTTTATTTCATTTAATTTAGTAATCCAACAAGTTACCCAAGTTAAACTAACGTCAAGTAAAACAATGGATTTCAACATAAATCCGAATTGAAATAACATATGCAGCGGACGTTGCAAATATTGAAAGCCAGATAACCCAATTGGTTTAATTGCCGAAAGTTATATTCTGTCAATTAATGCGATTAAGAGATCTAAATTTAATTTGATAACTCTCAAATAACTGCTGCCTCTTTGATCCATAAGTTGCCAATTTCAAAACTGCCTCTTTATATATGAGTAAACCCTCATCTATATCTCTGTCTCCCTCTCCGCTAATTCCTTACAGAAGGTTAAGAAAGAGAATACAAAAAGGTTAGATATCTTGGTGATTTTCTTTCATTCAGAAATATTTGTATTATTCAATTATTACTAATCTGATTAGACAATTCTGATACTCATCCATTTGAATTCCTCTATTTTGTCCTATTTATATAATCTTTATATTATACTTATTTGTTCGATAAGAATTTCTTATAGTTGTATAATTTCTAAAGTTATTTATTTATTAGGATGTATTATATTATTTGATAAAATCCTGTCATAATCGGTGGAAATTAGTAATGATTCCAATGGTCAGTATTTCCTAAAAAAAAAATCTAATAGGTTTAATTTTCTGAGAATTGTACAGAAGTATATAAAAAAAAATATTGATTTGCATCCATTATTTTATTACATGGTAAATTTTCACCGATAACCTTAGTATTTTATTCACCGATAACCTTAGAATTATTTTATTACAAAGAAGTGTATTCTAAAACCTTAGTAATAGTTTAATCCCATTCCCCACAAAAATTCATTATAATTGTCGGACCACACAATAGCCAACAAAAAAATATATAATTTTGTTAATCTTAGGAAGTATCCGGAGCAATAACAAATTTAATTATATGTCAGATCATTGGATAACAAATATAGTTGGTTTATATCTTAAATAATATTCGGATGGCATATGAAAATAACAACAGTCAAATAGAAACTTATATAATTATTAATTTAAAAACCATGTTACATGGTCTAGGTCTGAATTCTGAAGTAAGGAGTAACGTAGAGACAAGAGTGAACTACCCCACGACAACAGGTACGGGTTTCCTGGATATTGTCAAATTGTTACCTACCGTTTTGTTTGCATTTATTTAATTATGAAATTATGCATGTTGAATCGAACGATCCCTTTGGCTTTGTTTAGAGAATACTAGAATAGAATTATTTGTTTGATCATCGGATTTATAGGATGTGTTGTTTTGAGTATGACCTTCGTGTGATTAAACGAACAAACGTAGAAAATAATGAATAAGTTAAAGGAAAGGAGCCAATGTGCGTTGAACGCATGTTGGAATGTATACATTTGGTCTAGTATCCGACCGGACCCCTTGTTAACGTGGCGTTGGTTGGACTTCCCGTCACGGGTCAATACCTTGCGGTGGTTCGAGTCCCCGTTGAGTGAGACAGTTGAACTAGTGGTGGTTCGAGTCCCCCTGGGGAGACGCCAATAGCTGGTGGTGGTTCGAGTCCCCCTAGTGAGGCAAAGAAGATCTAGCTGTGGTTCGAGTCCCCGTCTAGTGGCACGACCAAGAGCTGGTGGGGTTTGAGTCCCCTTGGTGAGGCATTAAATAAACTTGGAAGATAATTAATGACGTGTGTGTGTTTTAAATAAACATTAGTAAGATTGCATGTGAGAATATAATTTTAATCCTATTTGTATTAATAAGTTAATTTGACAAGCTCCGGGACTGGAACTAAATCCCGTACTGAGAGACTGTTCGATCTCTCACCCGTTCCACTTTTATGTGGGTTCCAGGAAATGATGAGGCCAACAGAGAGCACGAATAGGAGGGATGCGAATCAGGAGGTCAATGAGCAGACGGCTCAAGTATCTTTTCTTTTATTATCTTATTTTTCTAGTTAAACTTTAAACTTGATCTCTCTTTTGAAAGTGGTTACATTGACGGATATGGCAATTATCGGTTTGTTTGCTATGTTTGTCTTAATCTCATGTTATATGTATGTTATGTACTTGAACTAATTGTGGTATTTGAAGACTTTGTTGGATTTTAAATTATTGCATGAGTATTTATTATTGATAATGTATGTGATGTGCACACGCCTCACGTGTAAACACGTGGCGGGTTGTCTCGGGGTGTGACAGTCTGACTGATCCATTCTTCATGACAAATTCTCCTGATGTCCTTATAAAATCATGATTCCCAGTTGATATTTATTACAATTAAATATATTTCAAAAATACTTGTGGACAAATATGGTATCCTTATGTCCTGCATTTGCACTTTGGTACAAGGTAATTTAAAACTAGAAATTTCTTTTATAAGGCTTATCATATAAAATAGGCTAATTAATTGACTTTGTTAATTCCATTTGATCTTGGAAACTGTCCATCCTGATTGCGATGTATTTTGTTCAATAGATTTAAGTTTAACCCAGTAATATCATAACCTTTCTGTAATCCGCAATTAACTCAGAGATACGAGTAATAATTTCATAACCGTTTGCTAAATTATCTCTTTCTACTTCATCAACATATATAATGAAATTCAAGAAAAGTGGAAACGCAATGATCTTAGTAGTTATATACATATAGGATCAGCCCGAGAGACAAATATTTTATGAGATAATTAAAGATGGAGAAGAGCTTTCCAATTACAAATATTTACAAGATATTTTCCAATTAAACAAATAGGTCAAAAGTATATATGTTTTTATCTGGACCACTATATTATGTACTACTAATTTCATATCATCAAATTATGTTCAGTAGTGTGTATTCAAAGTGTTTTTAAAAGTATAATCCAATTGATTTCATGATGTGATTTTTAAGAACCTAGCAAGTTTGTGAAACAGATTTTAGACAAGGATTAACGTGCCTGAACAAAATAGTTAAATATTAACAGCCTTGTATAGCTAAGTCCAGTAAAACATGTATATATGTATATCAAACAGACATATATATTGGTATTGCACCAAAAAAAAAAAACGGAAATGAAAATGAAATTATACAGTACAGGAGCTAATGAGACATTTTTGGTTTAACAAAGTGGGAATCAGTCCACCAATTTCATTAAGAGATCAGAAAGTTGTTTGGGCACCAAGCTCCTGGTTCCACATTACAGATAGCCACAAAAGGAGCTGTCTGACATATACACCACGGAAAACACTGGCTTAGCTGCAAGTCAATCTCAGCCTTTCTTAAAATGAGGCATAAACTCTATTTAAGGGGCTGGAGTTGTATATGGAAACTCAACCAAGGAAAAGAGGCTGACAATGGATACGCTCTTTACTAGACTAGAAGATGCCTCTAATGCTGGTGATGTGAATTCATTAAAAGAGCTTCTCAAGGAAGATAAGCTCTTGCTCAATAAAGTGACTGGGAGAACATCAGTGAGAGATAACCCCCTACATATTGCAGCAATGCTTGGACATGCTGATTTTGTTCGCGAGGTTCTCTATCTCAAACCCGAGCTTGCGAAGGAGCTCAACGGTCAAGGCTTATCACCTCTGCATTTGGCTGCTGCTAACGGTCATGTCACTGTAGTGAAGGAGTTGTTGAAGGTAATATGATCATTTGATTTCTTTTGTTTCTGTTTAAAAATATATGGCCATTGATGGTTAGTCATTTGTTTACAAATATTTGTATGCCAAAAATAAGTATACATGATCCAAATGAGAACATGACTACTGTATAGTATGTACCATTAACTTGTAAACATTTTGGTGTCTGAAAACCTTCAAGATCTTATGGTTTCCAAATATGCTTGTCATTTAACGTTATTTTTCGCTGCAGGCTGACTTGGACCTTTGTTTAATAAAGGAGAAACAGGAAGGGCTATTGCCATTTCATACTGCCGTTAAAAAAGGAAGGGCATTAGTCATCAAAGAGTTGGTGGAAGCTTGTGAAGAAGCAATACATTGGCTTACAAATGGTGGAGATACTATATTTCATTTGGCTGTTAAATATAATTCTTTCGACACAGTTGAGTTCTTGATCAACAGGGTACACAATCTTAACGCGAAGGACGGCAGAGGAAATACTATTTTGCATCATGCCGTTGCAAGCAAGCAAGTGTCAGTATGCCATAGCTTTCTTTATGACATAAAAAGTGGGTGAATATATTAATCCTCGAATGATGCCTTCGAAGATGTACTTAACAAATTGCAAATTTGTTGAGTAAAGCAGCCATTGATGTGAACAACATGAACTTGAAGTTCTCCACGCCACTCGACGTTCTGTTGGAATCGTGGCCACAGAATGGTGATTCCGTCCTTGGCGAGATAATACGAGCAGCTGGGGGAAAGACTGCAGCTGAAGTGTTGTCTCAATCAGAACCTGTCATCAGGTACTCTGTTTCAAGTAACATTTCAGGCCCAATACCAACTCCAAGAACGCCATTGCAAATTGTAATTTGTAGGATTTTATTTAGATCAATTTGCTGGAGCATTAAACGGTACACTTCCGATTAATGTGTGTTAATTAAATGATCATTTTTGTACAATAGTCATCATTAATTAAATGAGCATTAAACGGTACACTTCTTGATTTTTCTTAAATAATATTTTTGTCGTTTTTACATTATAAACAGTTAATATATATTTAAAAAAATAGAACTCGCATCGTACAATTATTTAAAAAAATATATACATGCACTAGACTACTATAATACCTCGTGTAAATTAACAATATTCCAAAATAAGTGGAAAGTTAGCAGTAAGTGTTTGTAAAGATTCTATCAATGCAAATGGAAATCCTTGTTAAATGAAGTAGAGCTGCTACTGAGTCGAGTCAAGAGTGAGTTGGGGGCAACTCAAACTCAACTCGTAAGCCTATGAGCCGAGTCAACTTGAGCTGCTCATCGAGAACAAAGTTGAAAATCCAACTCGGAATCACACTACTAAATGTGTTTTGGCAAATTAGTAAATAAGTGAAGGACTCTTCATCAATTGTGTCATTTGTAACTGATAGAAGAGGTAGCCCACTTTTTTCTATCGGTTGCAACTCAAAAACGGATAGAAGATATTTACCTACTTCTATCGGTTTTGGAGATGAAACCGATAGAAGAGTCTCTATCGGTTAAAAACGTTGAACCGATAGAAGAGTCTCTATCGGTTAAAAGCGTTGAACCAATAGAATATTGGTTTAGGTTTTGAACCGAGTTCTTCCTTCTTCTAACAGTAATGGTTTTGAACAGAGAATATTGTGTGTTTCAATGCCTCTTATCTCCTCTATCTTTAATTCTCACATCCTTCTCGTCTAATAAAATAAATTTATCCTCTCTCTCTCTGTATTTTTTTTAAAGTGACTTGGTAGAGGTTAACAAGCTTAAATATATATATATATATACATATATATATATCACTACAGCAAAAAAAGAGTTTCAATGACCGGGGATATGGTCACTGATAATAACTATGCCGGTCGCATATACTTGGTCACTGATATTTAGGTGATGACGTCACCGGTCACTGATTGATGTCATCCCGGTCGCTGATGATTTTTTAGAGACCAATTTTTTTTGTCGCTGATGTTGTTTGCTGACGTCACATAGGGACCTTGAGCAACCAACTATTGGACGCTAATGGTCCGAAACGGGTCGCTGATATCTGATTTCAGCGACGAACTATTGAACGCTGATTTCAGCGACCAACTATTACAAATTACAATTCCGTTTTGAAATACAACAACAACAATATCGACGTACAACAATTCTAATTTTGCCAAAGTACCAATTACAATTTCCTCAAAGTTCTCACGTCATGAAATAAAAAAAGCAAAAACTAATTGACAAAGTTATCCTGCATATTTAGAACTTCATATTAGAAAATGTAAATTGAAACAAAATTCAGAAAACACATAAAGATCGAAAACTTCATATTAGTGGGGTCTTTAGGATATTTCAATTACGGAGTGGTACAGGGAAAAATATATTTTCATAGCTAAAATACTTTAGTCTTGGTATCGAAAAACTTTTCAAATCGCATAAACAAATACCTAGCTCACCGTGTGGGGTACTCGCGGACAATCTATGCCACACGCGGCAGTGACAGTACTTTGCGCAGCATAGATAAATGTTAAAACTTATATCATACATGATTAAGAAGGATAGGAAACCTGAACTCTAGAGGCTCTCTACCTATTTTTTAACCTTATTTTAGCTATAATATCTTAATTGCATTTGTCACCACTAAACTTTTTAAAAATCCAATAACCTAGACTAATAAAAATTGTTTAAAACTTAATATACTATCCCTGTGGATCGACACCTCAATTTATACTACACGGTAGAATCATACGCTTGTAATCTGAACATAAGTTGAAATTAGAGTTTATAAATATTTAAAAGTAGTAGTTTAAATTTGAGTCATCACATACCTATAACCTATAAGAAACAAATTAAATTGAATTCATTACAAATTACAATGACAAGTTATTTGAGCTGAAATTGCTGCCTGGTTCTACAGAAAAAAAAACTTCAATCAGATATGCAATGCTAAAAGAAAAGGTCAGCATCGAGACAAGTCATTAGAAGTAGTTCTAGAGAAACTTTCATCCAGATATATAAAATTATCAGCTCATCATTTAAACATATCAATATGACAACAAAAGTAGACATCTTTTTCCCATGAAATACACTATTTGCTAACTTGGGCATCTTTCTCACTGAATTGAACCAACAGATAAAAAAAATTGATAACAGATAAAATAAATTTGACTTATTCACTAGGAGACAAGTGAGTTTTAAAAAGAAAAAGTAAATAAATTAACTGGTAAATTGAAGAAAAAGTACCAAGTGACTTTTCCATAAAATTTGATCAACAGATGATGAACTAAATAAATTAACTCGTAAATGACCTTTTGTGTTTTCGCCACGGACTCAAGTTTTTGTCATAAAGTTCAACTTCAGAAAACGAATTTCCCAAACTAAAATCTTTCCAATCTGGGTTGGATGATTGCTCGCGTAGAGAGAGAGAGAGAGAGAGAGATTAGAGATGTACTGATATTGTTGTGGCAGCATGGTCACGTCCAGTGTGCTGGTGATGCATTGCGATAGTGCTGAATGAGTATCATCGGCGACTCGGAGAAGGGGTTGATTGGCATCGCAGCGCTAGCAGTGTCGTCAGTTCATTAGCGTGGGTTAGTGATCGGGACTCCATTCAAACACTGTGCTCTGCCGCTTGCATCAACTCCCAGTGGCAGTGCATGGCGCAAGGACGAGAGGATCTGGGAGTCTTTGACCAACGAGGTATAAGGGACCTTAGAACAGCACTCTATATAGTTTTGGACTCTTTTTACGAAATATAATTTTTCTTTTAAAATGTAATTATTTTGTCATTCTTATATTGGATCCTGGAGCAACACATTTCAGGTTAGTTGTCCATAAACAAGTAACTACCCCTCACCAAAAGTACAAAACCAGAACCACCAAATAAACATAACTGTGTGCACAAACACTCGTATAGAAAAGGCAATAATTAAAAAAGTCTTTATTTTGCACCTTTAGTTGCAACAAATTAGTAGATACCATCCATTGAATATTTGCCAACTAATATAACAACTGAATAAATATTATAATAAAATAGCAATTGCCGGTGCTATATTTTATTAGTCTCCCAAAACATTAGTGACTTGTTACCATGGAGATGGGATCATCCAAAATGATCGAAAAACTTCATTCTGAGCCTCTCCATTGTTAAACTTTTTCTTTGCAATATCATACATACCAAAAGAACGATTATCATCATCATTACTTTCAACCCAACCAAAAGCATTTTCCGTGAAGTAGATGCAGTTTGCTCTGCTACTGTTGCTTTGTGCCGGTAGAGAGAATGAGCCGTTATTTCCTATGAACAACAATTGATCACCTATAGAGTTTTTCTCAACCCAGTTATATTGCCATTCGTGATTAAGAGCAGACGGACTGCACTTATTCAGTAAATGAAATTTAAATCTATCATTTCTAGTTTTATAGAGTAGCAATAGACGTCCCGATGCCATGACCAAGTGCTTCCTTCTAGGGTAGAGGGAATCAATAGGAGGTGCCAAAAAAATTGTTTTACTGAAATTTGGATCTATGAGGTCACAAGACACTAAGTAACTATAATCGGTGGTGGCATAAAATTTTCCGTTGTAATATATTACATCACAAAATTTCCAGAAACGACAATCGATATTCCTCCATTTTTTATCTCCAATCTTACAATAGGAAAGTTTCCGCCTTCGTCCCACAATTGCCAAAATGATGCAATCTTCTTCCGATATTGTTGGGTTCGTTGATAAGATTGCTTTGTGTATATAATTAAAGCCCTTAACAGGAACATCTGGTTCACAGGTGAAACTGTCGACTGAGGGAAGACGTATTACACGCCTCGTGAAGGGGTTCAAAAGACTTACTTGCCTACTATCAGTACCCTCTAGAACAAGCCAGCCCCATGAAGATCCACAAACCCACTTGTTAGTTGCCTCTGGGATAAATATATTGTCGCTTGCTATTTCTCCATTCATTTTAACAAACTTGTGCAAATTTGAATCTGATTTGTAAGCATAGAGCAATAATATTGGAACTCCGAAAGGTATATTTCTAGGAAGACAACAGAAGCGATCGATATACATCAACCCCACCGACTTGCAGACTGCAGGAAATGTTGAATAATCAACATAGCACATCTTCTTGATAATCTCATCTAATATATCTTCGGGAAGATTAGCCCAATCGCTCGTGAACAATGCTAAGCAACAAAGTTTATGTTATTCTTATATATTGATTCCTTAAAATAATTTAAAAAAGGAAAATAAAATTCAATAAAAATAAATGATTCAAGAGATGCATTTCATTTAGTTTCAGTCTTCCAGGATATAATTCATAATTCGGATGAGTAAAATTGAAGAAAATAAATGATTCAAGAGATGCATTTATATTGACACCTTAAAATAATTTAAACAAGGAAAATAAAAATGAAGAAAAATAATAAATGATGCATTTCATTTAGTTTCAGCCTTACAGGATATATATATATATATATAGAGAGAGAGAGATGGGCTATGGTGCATTGCAATGCATAGGCACCCTTGTGCATTGGACCATAAATCACCGATTCAAAGTCCAAATGACCGATCCAAACCGTTCATCTTGTTCTCCATATTAATATGTACTTGGAGACCAAATTTTACATTTTTTGGAATTTTTTTACTATTTATTAAGCCACTTTGAAAATCGCCGATCCGGTGGTCTAGAAATTTTTACTGTTTTTACTGTTCACCCGGATTTTCAGATTTTCAATAAATCTAAAAAAATAGTAAAAAAATTCCAAAAAATGTAAAATTTGGTCTCCAAGCACATATTAATATGGAGAACAAGATGAACAGTTTGGATCGGTCATTTGGACTTTGAATCGGTGATTTATGGTCCAATGCACAAGGGTGCCTATGCATTGCAATGTATAATAGCCCATCTCTATATATATAAGTCATAATTCGGATGATTGAAAGAACAGAATAAAAACAATCAACAAAAAAATCTCACTTGGACTAGAGGATGACCCGAGTGCCGGATGGGTGACGCATTGGATTTTCTTTTCCCGCAATTTAATATTGAGCTGTATTATCTTGAGCATTAGTTTTATTATGATAATTTGTTGGTGCTCCTAAAATTTGTTAGGCTTTGAATCATGGAGAATAAAGATTCAGGTATTCAGATAGTCTTGTTTAGCTACTAGAATAAAAAGCAAGATGACTCCTAATTAAGAAAAATATATACTTACTTTTTTGGGCTTATTTAATAAGCTCTATTTTTTATAACTATTTTCATTTACTTTTATTGCTTGTTGTATATATAGCATGTTAATCACAATATCAAGTTCTACATAAAATACTTTTGTACGTAGCATTTTGCTCCAACCTACTGAAATTGTATTGAATAGTTATATTTTTCTAATTTCAAGTCAGATTTTGGTTTAACTATTTTTGTCATTGTAAATGTAGAGCATCTTACTTGCTGGAACGGATACCTCGGCTAACACAGTGGAATGGGCAATGGCCAACCTACTGAACAATCGAGAAGTGCTCAAGAAGGCGGCGGCTGAAATTAACGAGCATGTCGGGAACGAGCAGTTGATAGAGGAGTCTAACATGGCACAGGTTCCGTACCTTCAATGCATTCTGAGCGAAGTGCTCCGTCTTTACCCTGGTGGGCCTCTTTTTGGGCCTCATGAATCACGTGAAGATGTAACCATTGGAGGCTACAACATACCATGCAAGACGATGGTGTTAGTGAATGTGTATCATATCCATAGAGATCCCGACATATGGGAGGAACCTGAGAAATTTAAGCCAGAGAGATTTGAGAATGGGAAGGCTGAGGGTAAATGGATGATACCATTTGGGATGGGCAGGAGAAGGTGCCCGGGAGAAGGCCTAGCCATGCGTGAACTCGGATTGATGTTAGGAACATTGATTCAATGTTTCAACTGGGAAAGAACCGGGGATGAACTCGTCGACTTGACTGAAGGTTCCGGTCTGACCCTTCCTAAAGCCGTTCCACTTGAAGCAATGTATCGGCCCCGAGAAGCTATGATAAAGGTTCTATCTGAGTTGTGATCTTCTTGTGACCGCCCATAGCTCTTTATTTGCTGAACCTTTGATCTAGTTAAGACGACCATTAGTAATAGTTCCTTTTTAGTTTTCTATAGAATTATTAAGGTGGTGGGGCATATACAAAAGTATATCATATCCTTTATGTTATTTCTTACATTTCTCATTTGTTATGGTTTACATTTCTTCATCTATCACCTCTAACACTTAAATTGATTAATTAGAGAGGTTGGTTCCTTCACCTAATTCCTATTTTATTACTCTTTATCACACAAATTGTTACTTTGACGACAGATGAATGCACTATCAAGGAACATCATATCACAATCCTAAAAAAAAAAAAGGAAAGAGGAAACCCTTTTGTCAGAATATTGATGTGTTGGAACTAGTAACTTTGTTTCCGGGAGCATAACAAGAGATATTATATCACTATCCTAAAATAGGAAATAGAAGCCGAATGCAAGAGACGTTGAGGAAACAAATTGGGCTTTTGTTAGTATCAGGTCTTTCCAAAAGGCCTTAATTTATGTCTATCTACAGTGGCATTATGGGTGGGCTGTGAATTGGATCCATAGTCCGGTAGCCCAACAAGAGCCTACATAAATGGACTCCCATGCATCTAGTTATTATAATTAATTAATTTGACATAGGAGTAGGCAAATTTAATTATTCCTTTAATATCACAAAAATATATACATGGGCTAAAAATGTTTCTAAAATTCAAAAGTAGGCAATTGCAGTTATATGGGCCTTATTGGGTCCGTTCCTGGTAGTCAATCAACTTCAACATGCAACTTTTTCTTCTGAATTTCGAATTTTGTGGGTAAATTAGACGATTTTAATTATTCATTCATCGATATATTGTTAGTATGTAACTACTAAGTGAAATGTTGTGTTTAATTTCAGTCACCTATATGATTGTTACTGTACTGTATCCAAATCATGGAAATGATTTTATCTGTACAAAATTCTGACTGTCTACAGCTTCTGTCAGAATTGTATGGCCATCTAAAATTAAACAGTTAAATAATGTTAACTTTTAAAAGCAGTACGTCACTGATGATGCATTATTTTTTGTCAAATCAGAAACTCAACAACTACATGGATTAAAAATAGCAACTTTTTAAACTTGATTGGCGGGTAACAATATCAACATTATTGAGGAGCTTGGACTTTAAAAAATTTGTTGGAATATATATAGTTTAAAGTCTAATTGAACTTCAATTGGTGTAAAGTGGATACTATATATATTCCACCAATTGGACTTTAGTTGGAATTTGACCGCTTCTTTGAAAAATATCTTGAAAAACTTGATTGGCGGGTAAAAATATTAAAAATATCAGATTTCTTGATCGTAATCTTAATATTGTCTTTTCTCAAGTCTTAACAGTGCTATTTCAAAAGTCTTAATAGTTCCTTTCACAAGTCTTAATAATGTTTTTCACATGACGTCTGCACATACCGGACGTGCAGATTTGATAGATGTCTTAATAGTGTATTTTCCAAGTCTTAATAGTGTTATTTCCTAGTCATAATAGTAATTTTCAATAGTCTTAACTCTTAATAGTGTTTTTGATATGATGTCAGTGCCTACCATATTTTAAAAAGTAAGCGCTATCCGGGCGTGCATAATTGATTCAAGTGTTCACAGTGTTTTTTCCAAATCTGAAGGTGCTATTTTCATAAAAACATTGGTATTTCTAATAATCTAGTTAATTGTCAATAAATAATACTCATAATAATTTCAGTATTAAAATAATTTCCATAATAGTTCTCATAATTTTATTAAGTCGCATCGTCATTTGGAGTTTCTATTGGATCCTTTATTGATGGATGTTGTTTACGTAGCATAATTATCTTTGCTCCGATCAACAAATCCAGCCTTAAACTCTTTTTACCACCAAGCATGCAAACACGAAGTAAACAAAATCATAGCTCATAAACTATACTAGAAGGATATAAGAAAAGTGGTACCCAGTCCAAATCGAAATACATATATTGGGCGGTTGGGCATAAATATCAATCCGAAAGAATATTATTTGTTAAAGATGAAATTATTTGTTGCAATTTTTATCAGCGTGTGTTTATACCAAATTGCAAGAAAACATATTAATACCCGGCATAATAGCAACAGCAAGGATATATAGATGCTGTATTGACACTTATTATGAGCCCATTATCCCACTAGAAAGTAGAAGGCCTTGGTCCTAATATTGTCTAATTGCATTTATGGATCATTATCCCACTTATGGATGTATAGTTGTAAAACCACTCATACCTATACCCAAATATTAGGCCCACAAAAATTTCTTCATCTGATGTTTTGTTTTCAAGAGAGTCAGGAAGATCCATTTTAAAAATCGTTTATTTTGACCAAGTCTTCCTCTTCCTATAGATATTGTTTATATCTATTCTGCAAAGGCATTTGGTCACTAATCTAATCTCTACTTTGTAGCATCGCAGTTTTCGAATACTTAAAAGTTTAACTAACTTGAAATAAAGTGCGTTTACAATAGTAATATGGATTTTCTAGTATATTTACAAACTCTAGTATTTTTAGTATTAATAATTAGTACATTACATATACATATGAATACTAAATCAGAAATTCTTTTTTTTTAAACTCTTGACAGTGGCTTTCCTAAATCAGAAATTCTTAAAATATCGTACCTAATATATTTGTACTAGCTTTAAAGTTGATGTAATAATTCGATTAATTATTTAAAATTCATTTCCTTGTGAAATCGAAGTTTTATTCTAGTTTGAATATTTGAAAGGATTTGTAATATCAGGTTCATCGAAATCTTAGACTTTAAAATGTCAAGTTTAATTTGTAACAAGAAATATATATTTTCTCAACATAGATTTTTCTATGCCGTATTATTTTTTCAAACATTAATTGCAGGATTTTAGTCTGTCAGGCTCGTTGTTTCTGTACATACGTATAAACAAATTTTAATTAAATAGATAAATTGATTACAATAATCACATTTTTCTAAAATTGGCTCTTGAAATCTTGATTATTGTCGAAATGCTATTCTATTTCTTCGTGATTTCAAGTTGCTGATTCTTTAGAGTGAGACGATTTATCAGGCGTGCACTTGAAATTTGTCTTTATTTGAAATTGATGTTATTATAAAATTTTGCATGTTTAGTGAGAGAGAGAGGAGTTTAATATGATCTATCATACAAATTTATCTGATTTTTTATTTAAATATTTGTTCAATGTTGTGTGTGATCGAAACTAGTTATGATTAATTATATATTTGAAAAAAAAAATATGAATCCTTGATCTTAAAAGCTGACCATGAAAGCTGAATTATGGGAGTGAGCCCTTGCGGCGATTGAGTGAACAGCAACAAAGAGGCACCGCACCGAGTAAGCGGGTATATATTGGAAATAATTCTATTTTTTTTTCTATTTTACTATAAAATTGACAAAAAAAATGTATCTAATAATAATATTTTGTAAAGTTTATGAATCTTTTAATAAGAGACGAAAAAAATATCAATGAACCCATGTTGTAAAGATTAATAATATTTTCAAACATATTGTTCTCAACATGGTTCCTTATGTACCATATTTCTTCTTCAACAAAAAAATTATTTATTATGCCTGATTACAGTATAAACCTGTACCTGTTCTATCAAAATAAACAAATAGCAAGTAATATTTTTTGCATGCCCTGCAATAAAGTGCTTATAATTAAGCAAAAGAATACATGGAAAAATATTTGGCTGCCACTAATTTCCTTCAAAGATTTGGCTGCCACTAATTTCCTGTCATACTTGCCTGAATTGACGAATCCTCAATTCTGTCCGCATATTGAAATCATTCTTAATTATTGCATCACTGATTATTCAAAATGGCAATAAATACATCAGTTCAATTATTGCATCCCGATGAATAGTCAAGCCTTTCCTTAATTTTGTCACCATATATTTTGTATCCAGTTACAATCACTCTTAATCAGTTCTCTTATCTCTTTGATCTTCTCTATCATGGTCATTACTAAATTCCCTTTCATTTCTTTGATTGTTGACCGTTACTTATTCTATATATTCAAATAATCTTATATCCACATATCTTCTTGGTATATTATTTTTTTGTGCCTATGAACTTGTTTCTTTTAATTTTTATCTTATTCTACTTATAATTAAAAAATAAAAATAAATTTAAAATTATTTCTTAATCTTCATGCTTTTTGTTCAGGTGGAATTTTGACTTCACTTTTCCAAAAGAAAAAAAAAAAGATAAAAAGAAAGAACAACAAATATATATATATATATATATATATAGAATGATGCTACGGTGCATTGGGAAGTAAAGAGGGTGTTTTACTTCCCGCTCATATCTCTATTTTCAAAGTTCAAATAATCAGTCCGAACTTCTCAACATGATCTTCATATTGAAATGTGCTTGGAGACCAAATTTTACATTTGTTGGAAAATTTTTACTATTTTTTTAGAACTTTTGGAAATCATTGTTTTTTCTGAATTTTTTATTATTATTTTATTTAATGAAAAGCTGTGATTTTCGAAAATTCTAAACAAATAGTAAAAAAATTCAAAAAATTAAAAATTTGGTCTCCAAGCACTTTTTAATATGAAGATCATGTTGGAAGGTTCGAATCGATTGTTTGAACTTTGAAAATGAAGATATGGCCAAATCAGTCACAGAAGGGTTCACCGATCGCAGAAGACCAAAATCGATCGCAGAAGTGTCGGTCGCAGTTGCTCCGTCGTTGATGCCCTTCCTGTTGACGTCACCGGTCGCTGAAGTCGGTCGCTGATGCTATATGCTGACGCGGTGGAAGACCATCAGGGACCGATTGGGCGGTCACTGATGGGCCCAAAATCAGTTGCAGAAGGGTAATTTTTTTTTGGGTATTTTTTTGGCATGAATCACTATGTATTTTCTTGAGTGTGTGTGTTTGTTTGTCTATGAAATACTGTTTTTTTATTCCACGAAGGGCACATAAAGTATGGTAGGAACTCATTGTATTATTATCTGTCAAATTTGGATTTGTTCTAATGGTACCACATATATTGAACATAACATTGAAATATAAAAGTGAGTATTACAATCTAGAACTCCTAATATTGTAGTAAAATTACAATAATATTTGGTTAGATTGGTGTAAGATAGAACCACTGTGCCTAAATAAGATTCATTTGCGTAATGGAAATTGAGAGCTACTACTGATGAGATGTATTTTTCTCTGAAGTGAGCCATTTGGAAAATTGAAATGGATTTTTAATCCTGAATTCTCATTTATTTAGATATATCTTTTGTCTATTAACTTGCACTGTTGAGGTGATATTGACCTATTAAACAATATCTCCACCATATGTTCTGCCAATTAAACACTCAATTTAATTCGTTAATTGAATGCTTGATGGCACAATGAAGCCTTTGTTGCATATTTGGAAGTAATTGCCCTTATCAGTGAATGCATGCATGTGTTTGGCAGTTTTCAGCAGCTAATTTTATCCTTGTTACACATTTGCACCGGTCTGGCGAATCAAATAGCTTCTATAATATTATTGGTAACAACTATTATTTAGATGACTTATCTATCAACTTAAACTTTCATAAAAGCCGGTATACACTAGTTCATAAACAAAACTTCTGTTAAAAGAGCCTTTGGTAGCCCTTTTTGTAATTCTTGTTGCAATGTTTAAGCAAAAATGGATACTGCAATATAGCCTGAATTCTAATGATTCAAGTTAGGGGTAATAAATATTTGCGATATCAAGTCTTAAATAAGGTTAAAAAAAATCATTTTATTTATACTATTATTATTTCATAATACAGCTTTCTTAATTTTTCAATTATATATTTTAGTTTGACTTTCTAATTTAAGTTTATAATAAACTACTAGAATGATATAAGCAAAGGGGTCTTTACTTCATTAGAGAAAGGTTGACGCGGAGACGATTGGGGGACTGAAAAATGGATGATCATAACAAGTTACGCATTCAAGTATTAATATCTTATCTTGCAAGTATTTATATTTACGAAGGTTGACGCGATTTATATTTATGAAGGTTGACGCGGGGACGAGTGTATGGACTGTGAAAGGGGGACCATATAACTAGTGAGGATCATAGCTAGAGGAAGGGTGTTGCTGGAATTTTAGAATAATAATTAGTGGGAAACATATAATATCTTTTTAGAATAATAATTAGTGGGGACCATAGTAAATTATTCCTCTAAATGTGAGTACTGTAGCGCGGTACTGAAATAATTATTCTAAATTTTTATGCAATTTTTAAAAATAAAAAAATTATTCTAAATTTTTATGCAATTTTTAAAAATAAAAAAATTATTGTGCACTGCATTCCAGGGAATCTCTGTTAATTAAATCAATCTCAGAATTTGTCGTGTTGTATATTGGAAGCGCTCGCCTCTCGAATTCTTTGGGGACGATTTGTGGTGTGAACGAAACTATCTATTAATTAATATGTCATGACGCGCCTCCTTACGATAGTTGGAACACGACGCGTCACCTTTGAATGTTCTCGCTCCAATAATATTGACTAGTTACTTTGACAAGTCAATACAATTTAATGAGGCGTGACATATGAACAGTACCCTTATACAATTTAATGAGCCTAAAATCCGAATAATCATACGAGGTATATTATACAATTCAACATCATCCGAATCTGTTGCGATCTTCACATGTGAACAATATTTTAAAATTTCTGTTTTTTTAAATTTAGCTATTGAATTATTTCAAGATGCGTGCAAAAAAAAATTAACTATTTTGAGATGCGTGTACAGAAAAAATTGGACGACTGAATTTAAAAAAACAGAAATTTAAGAGTTACTATTCCTAAAATTCGGATCGTAGCAGATTAATTTCCAATTCAACAACAGTTGGGTTCAAATACAACTGGTATTTCATATCTTACTCGTATCTTACGTTTTTAGTTTTGTTTTCAAAATTAAAATAATTCATCCGAATCACTTAACACAATCTTTATATTAAAATATACTTAGTAAAAAATATTACTATTTTTTAGATTGGTACAAAATTAATATTTTTCAAAACTACCAAATTCTTTCACATTAAGATTCACACCGTATATTTAGACTCACTATTAGTTTATAATTTTAATTTTTGTACGAACCTCAAAGAGAACCGAACGGTCCTTATTATCAATCACTTGTTGGTATCAGATTCCTATTCAATCTTATTAATTTATAAGCCTCACATGCATGATGAATCATTGCATTGCTCAACATAATCCACAGATTTGCAATCCTACTCAGTAACCACACATCACATTTTCATCTTTTAGAAATTCTAGAATCATGATAAAGCAACTACTCAATTTAACAGTGTCTAATTCCTTTATTTGGTTGGAAGTCCTGAGCTAGGCAACATATAGAATATTCAACTCAACACTTAATGGTATAAGGTTCCTATTCAATCCTATTTATAAGCCTCACATGATGAATCATTGCATTGCTCAACACAATCCACATATTTGCAATCCTACTCAGTAGTACCACAGCATATCTTCATCTTTTAGAAATTCTAGAATCATGATAAAGCAACTACTCAATTTAACAATGTCTAATTCCTTTGCTTATAAGTCATTTTTATGTTTTCAAAGTCCAAATAGTCGATTTGAAGCGCACAATATGTTCTCCATATTAAAATGTGCTTGGAGACCAAATTTTACATTTTTTGGAAGTTTTTTACTATTTTTTTAGGATTTTTCAAAACAATGTTTCAATATGCTATAAAAATTCTGATAAATAATAAAAAATCTTGAAAAATAGTGGTTTTGAAAAGTTCTAAAAAAATATAAAATTTGGTCTCCAAGTACATTTAAATATGGAAAACAAAACATGTTGAGTGCTTCATATCGACTATTTGAATTTTGAAAATGCTAAAATAACTTATAAGCATATGAGGACATATGCTTATATAAGTAGAGTATCCATCCCCTATATATATATATATATATTTGTTTTGGCAAAAGTGGGAACGGTACCCACCTATTTCATTATGAAATAAATATGGAGTTTCTTGGGACTGAATTTAGTTGTAGTACAGAATAAGAAATTCTAGATTTTTTGTATACCATGAATTGTAACTCAGTTGTGCTAGAGATGAGTTCGCTTCTATAAATTATTGTGAATGAATTATATAAATGATTCCTGAATATCACTCGCCATTACACGTAAGATTTCAAAAATTAATTTTGATGATTTAAATTATTTCTGTGTGCTTGAAATTTAACGAATTTGAGTTTTTTTTTACATCCATTAGAAAATTATAACTTGTTCAAATTTCAGTATAGTTTTAGCATCTGCGAATACCGTGATACAATTAATTATATATCTTAAAGGTCAACGGGTTAGAACCCATATAAATGGCCCTTGTAGACAAAAGAGCTTCATCTCTTTTTATTCTGCAGTTACCAACCCTTTGTGTGTGTGAAAGCCAACAAGATTATGGCCTCTCGTGTGATAAAAGCGCAGTTCTTTCTCTATCTAGCACTGATAAAATTCCTAATGATCATCTTACCAAATACCGTAGTCGCCTCAGAATTTCCCACTTCACTTCCCGGTTGCCCAAGCAAATGCGGAAATATCACCATCCCCTACCCATTCGGCATCCGTCCTGGCTGTTACCGAGAGGGATTTAACCTTACGTGCAACGACTCCTTTAGTCCCCCGAAACCAATCTTGGGAAAAAGAATCGAGGTGTTAGAAATCAACATAACTTCTGCTGAAGTGCGAGTCCTCAATTACATCGGCCTTGACTGCTATAACAACACAGTCAATGTGAATTCCACCAACCCATCGATTAATATCACATCATTAAAACCATTTCTTTTCTCCAGCAGACGCAACAAGTTCACTGCAATTGGCTGCTACACCATGGCATATATTTCTGGCGAGCAAGGTAATACTTCGTACACGTCAGGCTGTGCATCCTTCTGTGACAGCCTGAACAGAACAACAGGTAATGGCGGTTTGTGTAACGGGTTAGGTTGTTGCCAGACAGCCATCCCAGAAGGGCTCAATTACTATGAAGTGGGGTGGCAATTCAATGTAAGCGATGCCTCGTCGTTCAACCCATGCAATTATGCTGCTCTGATGCAGGAAGACTTGTACAACTTCACTGTCCAGGATCTAGAAGGGTTTGGATTCTATGAGAGACATAATCAAATGTTTCCAATTGTACTAGACTGGGCTATCAGGGAGAGCGGCATGTGCCAGGATGGTGTAGAGAAAAGCCCTAACCGAGCATGTCTCAGCGATCAAAGCAGATGTGACAACGCGCCCAATGGTGAAGGATACATCTGCAATTGCTTGCCAGGCTACGTGGGCAACCCCTACCACCAAAATGGATGCAAAGGTATTCACTTACTAGGGATAAATTGAGATTTTAATTATTATGCGTCAATTTAATGTCAAGAACCATCGGCTGCTACCAGTGTTTAATTCTCCTCTTTGATTTTGTTATTGGACAGATATCGACGAATGTGAGAAACACCCGTGTAAGGATGGCAGTTGCATAAACATAGAAGGAAACTACACTTGTGCCTGCCCGAAATACACAAAAGGTGACGGCAAAACAGATTATTGCACACAGAAATTTCCCTATTTCGCTACGTGTAAGTATTCCTTTTGGCTTCAAAAATTAATTAAGAAAGAAAGAGCTAGAATAAAAGCGTTATTGCCTTCAATTTTAAATTTTAAGGGTTGGTATTTATTTAACTACATCTAATGGAACCATCAAGTGATATATTAAATTGTACAAAATTAGTACAGAGTTAATTAAGTAAAAGAAAATATTTATTTGTGTTGTTCTATTTTTTTTTTTATTTACATGATTTAACAAAGCGTTGTTAAGATAAGCCGTTATCAAAGGAATCACAATCAAAGTTTTATTGTCTCTGTTGCAATTACTAGAGGACATTTTACGAGTCAAATGTCCTATAGAAATATTAGGTGCTGATAATCTACTATTCAACAAAAAAAAATTATTTTATTAACTTTTTAGTAATTTCAGGTACCAATGGTAAAATATTATATAGTTTCCACAGACATTTTAACTTGTTTCCCTGAAAAAACACAGAAATTTCCATGATTGCTTTGCAAAGATAGAAATAATCATTTGGTTTTCCCAAAAGAAAAAACATAAATTAACTATTTGAGTTAAATTTATTTTCTTATAGTTGTTCTATTTAATTATGGAATGATACTGTAATGAACTCGTATGAATTACATGTTTTTGATAATGAAAATGATGAAAGGGTAACAATATAACAATGACGACCATTGTTTTGAATTAATAATAGTAATAATAATAAAAATGATATTATAGGAATAATTAAATAGCAACAATAATATATAAAAATAATAAATTATTTCACTCTACAAGATAGAGAACTACCGTTTTAATTTATAATGCTTCGTGGGAGATGATAATTCTGTCAGTTGGTGTTTCAATCCGTGGCCTTTGAACTGTCTTATCCAATTAATTATCCTATCCTTTTTTTTGTTGATTAAAGTTATTTTCCAAGAAAAACCTTTTACTCATCCAATTAATGTATTCATATTTTTCATGCATGAATGCAGCTTGTATACTTGGTATTGCTGTATTACTGGGCGTATGTTTTGTTCTAGTTTGGTGTCGACAACATAAAAGGCACATGAAGGAAAAAAAAGAGTATAAAAGTTACTATATGATGATGGATAAGCACCTCCGCGTATTCAGTAAAAAGCAAATAGAAAATGCGACTGATAATTACAGCGATGATCTTGTATTAGGTACGGGAGGCCATGGTAATGTGTACCAGGGATTATTAGAAAATAACCAGGTTGTGGCCATAAAGAAAGCAAAGGAAGTTGAAGAAACCCAAAGAGCAGAATTTGTGAATGAAATCATTCTTCTTTCACAAATAAACCACAAGAACATAGTTAGATTATTGGGTTGTTGTTTAGAGGTTAAAATTCCAATGTTGGTCTATGAGTATGTACCAAACGGTACACTTTCTTATTTTCTTCATGAAAAGAGCAATAGAAGGTCAATTTCCTTGGGTACTCGGCTAAAACTTGCTATGGATTCGGCAGTAGCCCTAGATCATCTGCACTCATCTATCTCCCCCTCTATCATTCATAGCGATGTTAAGTCCGCTAATATACTACTAGATGCAAACTACACTGCGAAGGTGTCTGATTTTGGAGCTTCAAGTGCCGTGCATGTAAACGAAATTGTTGAGCTTGTCCATTTTTCACATGGCTATCTAGACCCTGAGTGCTTGTACACGAAGATAATAACAAAGAAAAGTGATGTATATAGCTTTGGGGTAGTGATGTTGGAGCTCCTGACTAGGAAGGAGGCAATTTATATAGATGAAAAAGGGGAAAACCAGTCCTTGGCTACAACCTTTTTTTCAAAAGCAAGGAAAAATGAGCATCGTGGGATGGTGGATGTGGATATAGTAACTAATGATGAGAATGTTATGAAGGTTCTTGAAGAAATTTGTGAGATCTCTCTGCAGTGTGTGAGCCCAAAAGGAGAAGATCGGCCGACAATGGAGCAAATGGTGAAGGCATTAGATAGGTTGGTGACATTCCATAACAGCTTCCCTGGCGCACAAATTGATCAAGATGAGATGGAGAGCTTGCTCGGTGAAAGAAAATTTCGCACTATATCAGATGCATCTGGTTTTCATAGTACGCAATATAGTGATGTGTTTGAAATACCGAGGTGAGGTGGATTACTTAAGCCTGCTTCAATTTGGTTTTGTGTCAAGATGCATAATTCTGTAACTTATTGTTTTTGATTGGTTTTGTGTGAAGATGTAAAATTCTGTAACTTATTGTTTTTGATTGGTTTTGTGTGAAGATGTAAAATTCTATACCTATTTTTTTTATTGCTTTCTTGCAAATCAGTAGTTACTTGCGTTGTTTATTGAGTGTACTGTGCCAAATAAAATTTTGTTGCACTTAATTTTTTTGTAAAGTTTATATTGCAGGGACATGTTACATGTAAGAAGAATATATTGGAAATTAACTTTTTTTTATCTCAGATTTTCATCTCAGGTAAAGAGATGAATTGCAAGGTTATTTTTTCTCCTCAGCCATACACTCAACTACACACTATATATAGTATCAGATATTCAGATTTTTATCATAGGTAGGTAGTATCGGTAATAATAATAAAAAAAAAAAACTATACATCTAGTGACAAGTGTCAAGGTTTCAACATCACACCCATCACAATAAATTACTTGCCCCTCTTTCAATAAAACCTACCATATATTGATAGAAGTTTCAATACCGGTACGTACACCATGAATGATACTTATTATTAACTATTATGTATTTCTATTCAACATACATGTATATAGTTATGTTTATAAATAATTGAATGGACAGTGAAGTAACAGTAAGGATGAACACACAGTTTCTCTTTCTTGTCCTTTGTAAATTACATATCCATTGACTCAACAATAGTTGGTGTTGGGTCAACATTCGGCATAAACTATATGAGTAAGGCTTAGGTGCTATGGATAGCCTAAGGTCTTCCGTGTTACGGTCTCAAAAACCTATCGTATAAACTTGAAACTTCGATCTAAGTAGCTCAGTAAATTGGTTATATAATGAACTTGTATAATACCAATTTTTACTATTTTTGGAATTGTTTTACTATTTTTTATGATTTATGAAAGATGGCAAAAAGTGGTCTAAAATATTGACAATTTTCTTTTATTTTTAAGCCATTTTTTGCCATTTTTCATAAATCATAAAAAATAGCAAAAAATTTCCAAAATAGTAAAAATTGGCATTCTAAAAGTTCATTATATAACCAATTTACTGAGCTACTTAAATCGAAGTTTGAAATTTATACGATAGGTTTTTGAGGCCGTAGCACGGAAAACCTTATTCTATTCATAGCACCCAAGCCTTACTATATTAAAGGCGTAGACTATACTTGAGGTACTAGTGTTATGTATGTAAAGATCAACCAAGTTAAGAGACTGACTACATATGGATACGCACTTTACAAGACTTTAAGGGCTCTCTCATGCTGGAGGTCATGTGAATTCATTAATTGTTGAAAATGCTGGAGGTTATCCATCACAAACCCGCACCTGCGGAGGAGCTTAACGACCAGGCCTTGTCACCTATGCATTTGGCTACCATCGATCCACGGTCATGTCACCATAGTGAAGGAGTTGTTGAAGGTAATTATATGATCAGTATGATATTTGATGTTTCTGATTAATTGAAAATATATGAGAAGACCTCTAGTATATAGTATATACAGTTAACTTATAAGCATTTTGTTGTCAGAAAGCCTTTAAGATCATATGGTTTACAAAGTATGCCTGTAACTCAATGCACATTTTTCAATCCAGGCCGGCTTGGACCTTTGTTTATTATGTGAGAAACAGGAAGGGTTATTGCCGCTTCATTTTTTTGTTAAAAAATGATGGATGTTAATCGTCAAAGAGTTAGTGGCCAGTGAGGAGGCAGTGCATATGTTGAAAATATTCCAAGTCAGCAGAAAAATAAATAAAAGATGCAGTTTTTTAAGTTTCGGTTTTTAGAGCAGTTTTATTTTCTGTTTAGAATTAATTAAAAACTGATTGTAAACTTAGGCAGCAAGTTATCTATTTAGACATGTGCAGGAAGTAGTGGGTAGTTTTTAATTAATATGTCATGTAGTGGGTTGGTTATAGGTTAGTTATAGCAAAGTTAGTGGAGTTAGTGGGGTGCGAAACTAGGGATATGCACCACTATAAATACCAGATCTGTTTATGTTAATTAATCAATGAAAAAAATGAAGTTGTGAAATTTTCGGCTGCTGCCCTGTTTTCTGTTTTTTCTCTCTTTTCCGAAAAACTCCCAACAGCATAGGCTGACAAATGGTAGAGAAACTATATACATTATTTGGCTATCAAATATAATTTGTTCGACACAGTTGAGTTCTTGATTGACCAGGTGCAGGGCCTTAATGCAATAAATGACAGCGGAAAAACTACTTTGCATCACGCCATGGCTAGCAAGCAATTTTCAGTATGCGAAGAAAAAATGATAGCTCATTTGCATGAATTGCAGAGAAAGGATCCAGAGGGATATATACAGTGACCAAATAATTCAAAGCATTAGCCTGGTATGTTAAGCTCTTACTGAAAACAAGTACAAATAAAAAACAAATTATATATTATATTGAGTTTCTATATTTTTAAATTGAAAATTATATTTTGGTTTAGTTATTATTTCAATATAAATTTAGAGCATCTTATTGGCTGGAACGGATACCTCGGCTAACACAGTGGAATGGGCCATGGTCAACCAACTGAACAATCCCAACGTACAGAAGAAAGCGGCAGCTGAAATTGACGAGCACGTCGGGAACAAGCTGTTGATAGAGGAGTCAGACATGTACCAGGTTTTATGCCTTCACTACATTCTGAGCGAGGTGCTTCGACTTTACCCCAGTGGGCCTCTTATTGTGCCTCATGAATCACACAAAGATGTCACAATTGGAGGCTACAACATCCCTTTCAAAATGATGGTTTAGTGAATGCATGTAGTATCCACAGATATATGGGAGGAACCAACGAAATTTAAGCCAGAAAGATTTGAGAACGGAAAAGTTGAGGGAAAGTACTGGATGGTACCATTTGAGTTGCCCGGGAGATGGCCTCGCCTTGCAAGAAGTCGGGTTGATATTAGGAACATTGATTCAATGTTTTGACAGGGAAAATAATGCGGTATTACCATTATTCACACAATAATGCGGGCCATACAAAATTCATTGCGGCTACACATGTTGTAAAAAACCGAGAATGAGTTCGTCAACTTAAATTTGTTCCACTCGAAACATTGTATTGGTCCCGAGAAGCTATGATAGAGGTTCTTTCGGAGTTGTGATCTCCTTGTGACACCGCATAGTCCTTTATTTGCTGAAGATTTAGATCTAGTTCAGAGGACCTTAATAAGTAATATTTCCTTTTTAGTTTAATATAGAATTATTAAGGGGTTGAGGCATATACAAAAATAAAGATGATGAGGGGTTGGTTCCTTCAACTAATTATTTTTTTGTGACTCTTTCACACTGTTCCTTTCAGGACAGATGAATGCACTATCAAGTAACATCATATGAAAATCCTAAAAATAAGAAATAGAAGCGGAATGTAAGAGATGCTGAGGAAAGAAATTGGGCTTTTGTAAGTATCAGGTCTTTTCAAAAGGCCATAATTTATGTTTGTTACTCTCTACAGTGGCATTATTGATGGGCTGTGAATTGGATCTATAGTCCGATAGCCCAATAAAGGCGTACATAGATGAACTAACATCTAGTTATTATAATTAGTTAGTCCATCACCAAACTTTTACTCAGCGGGTTTTAAAAAGGACCTTAATTAAACCCAATTGAAATAGTAAAGTCAAATCTGTTAACTTCCTAACAAATTGGATCGTTTATTGACTTTTTGTAAATTACAGCACCTGTTATTGCAGATACATAATAAAACCTTGAATTGCGGCCATTGGAACTCTCTTAATTTGAAGCTAAAGCAGATTAGTGGAACAAATTTTGGGACTTGAATTCATTTGCGCCTTGGTAATTAATTATTCGGTAGAGTTTTAATTTTGTGTGTGTGTGTGTGTGTGTGTGAGAAAGAGAGAGAGGATGATGGTATGATAGGTACCACTATAGTTAACTAATAATTAAGCGATGGCAACCGATTGGATGACTTTTAGTTCTTCAATTAAATTAATAGTCTGCCATGTGCAATCCCAACCACTAATTATTTATTCTGCTGACATCCTTAAAATATTGGAGACGACATAATAACAATTCCCAATTAAAGAACAAAGATGTTTGTATTTTTGGACAAAAATAATATATTCTTAAGTTTAACCCATCAATATATTATAAGTTTATTTTGATAATTAAATTTGAAAACTTTGTTCTTAAGTTTAACCCATCAATATATTATAAGTTTATAACCTATGTGCAATTAGCAACTTCCGCAAATACGAGGTAATATTATTTCAAAACCGTATCTTAATAGTTATACAAAGTAAACCTAGACCGCAATATATATTTAATTCGAGATATAAATAAGTTCAAGACTTCTAAGTATATATATTTGTAAGAGATCCTCTTGTCCGATTTCGAACATGTAACTTCTCATACGAAGAACAATACCTCGGCCATTGGACTGACATAGATAAAGGGATATATATTGGGCCGGCTGAAAAGAGGTTAATCTATTTTAGAAGAGGTTAATCTATTATTTCTTTTCCTCCATTTAGAAGAAATATATCTCATATAGAAGAGAGTGTAAAGATTATTAATCCCTTACAAGTATGTTTTAATGATTTTAGTAACTAAGGATTGAGTCATCCATTTATTTCATTTATGTCATATTTGGTCAAATGCAAACTTAATAGATGATATATAAATTCATAATTGATGGCCGGTTATATGACTTTTAAGAGTAAGCGCATCATCCATTCTCCATCACTAATTCGGCTGACCTCCTAAATTAAAAATATATAGATGATGTAATTACAATTCCACTTGACATTTCTTACAATTATTTGTATTAAAAAAACATTTTGTGGTTAAATACGGTATTTTCCTACGTCCTTCATTTTAACTCTGGTACAAGGTGATTATTTAAAACTCCAAAATTATTTTAGAAGACTACTTAGAAATCAGCTAAATTAATCATTGAGTGCTTGAACCGTTGGCAATGGTTATGTTAGCTACGGACGCACCAGTATAACGATTATGCCCGGTTGTACGTATACAAAGACAACCCTTGGCAACGGTTAATCAAATCCTTGTGCAGTCTTTAGCCTTTGGCCACCTTTATGGACAGAGAACACATTTTTTGTCTATTTAACAGTATTAATGTTTATTCTTAAATATGTTTGCCCTATTACTTCTTTTATTATTATTAATCACCTTTGTGTTGAAGAATTTTTTTTTTGACAGCATTTCGTCTTAAAACTTTTTTTCTCCTTTGAGTCCGAGTTTTAGGCGCCTACTTGCAAAACATAAGATATGTCATTACATATATTGGCTCCAGATCCAAGAAAGTTAACATCAACGACATATCAAAATCATTTTCCAGGCCAAATTTTACACGCATCTTATTATTTACTGAAAAATAGTAACTAGTGTACTCGATCTGTATGTATATATGTGTGCGCATATGTGTATGTGTGTATTATCAACGGTGATGAAAAATTTCTTTCAGTGATAACCACAAAGAATATTTTTTTGGACAAAAATGGTGACGTACGGTACCCACCTATTTCATTAAGAAATCAACAAGGAGTTTCTTGTTGCCAACTGCCAAGTGCCACAAAGCACAATATAAAACGTTGACTCCATGGCTCTGAATTTAGCCACAAAGCACTAGTACAAATAATAATAAATAATTCTAGATGTTTTGGTAATATGAAGCCACGAATTTTAACACCTCAAATGTGCAAGAGATGAGTTCCCTTCTGTAAATTATTGTAAATTAATAATATAAATCATTCTTGAATGTCATACATAATATTTCAAAAAATTTATCTGGATGATTAAAGTAATTTTAGGGTGCATGAACTATAATGAATTTACTCTTTTTTTACATTCATCGGTCTTTTGCAATATATATTGGGCCCAGCTGAAAAGAGGTTAATCTATTTTAGACTTTTGTGATTCTATTTATCTAATGAAATTTTTTTATTTTTTTTCCTCCTCAGAAGAAAATACCTCATGAATTAACTAATCCATCTATATAGATGAGAGCGTACAGATTATTATTCCCTTAAAAGCATGTTTTAATGATTTTAGTAATTAAGGATGACTCATCCATTTAATTTGAGTAATATTTGTTTTGCTGGTTTCAAGTCCTGCCCTGTCCTTGCCAGTTAATGATAGCTTGTTTTGTGGCTATAGAGCTCCCTCTAGAGGCTTAGTCAAATGCAAACTAAAATAGATGATAAATCACAATCAGTGATGGCAACCGGTAATATGACTTTTAAGAGTGTACGCATGTTCCATTCTTCATGACTGATTCTGCTGACCTCCTTATTTAAAAAAACATTTCTTGCAATTATTTACAATAAAAAAACATTTTGTGTTAAAATATGATATGTTCGTACGTCCTTCATTTGAACTTTGGTACAATTTGATTTTAATCATTTTGTGCTTGAACCGTTGGCAATGTCATGATTGTACAATGACAACCGTCGGCAACAGTTAAGTATAATTTTTTTTTGGAAAAAGTGGGAACGGTACCCACCTATTTCATTATAAAACGTTGATTCTGAATTGTGCTATATATAGCACAAAATAATAAATTCTAGATATTTTGTAATGAAGCCATGAATTGTAACTCTTGAAATGTGCAAGAGATGTGTTCGCTTCTACAAATTATTGTGAATAAATTATATAAATTAATGAAACAAATCTTTGGTACAAGTTGATTTAAAACAAAAAATATTTTAGAAGAGTACAATGAAATCAGCTGAATTAACGATTTTGTGCTTGTACAAAGACATCCACTGGGAACAGTTATATACTTTAGATAGGAGAAAACCACCTTTTTTGAAATATTTTAGATAGGTAGAAAACCACTTTTTTTGAATGGTTCCGGACCATAAAAAACAGTGATTTTGAAATATTTTAGAAAATAGTAAAAAATTTCCAAAAAATGTAAAATTTGGTCTCCAAGCACATTTCAGTATGGATATCTTGTTGAGCAGTTCGGATCGACTGTCACTACTACAGAAAAAGAGATTGCAGACGGACATTACCGGAAGAGCAACACGGATTTCCCTGCCGTGTATGAGTTGAGGGTGTATAAAAGGTACCCTCTATAGACACGGATATTTACCCGTGTATATCTACCGCTTTCTACACGGATTACCAAATAAACAGCCGTGAACATACACCTGCCTGTGGCGCTCTCCATATAACCGAGCAAAACGGATATTACGTAAACGACCGTGTACGACTACTCTTTATTCACGGACAATGCAACTAAATGTCCGTATCGGTTACTTTATCTACACGGACATTTAATTGTATATCCGTGACCCTCTCTTAGCAAATCAATAAAATATAAAATAATCCTTGTATCTCCGAACTCGTTCTACACGGACATTAGTCAGAACAACCGTGTCGAATTACTCTAGCTACACGGACGTTTAATTTCATATCCGTGTCCTGTCATAACTATCGTACACGGACAAATATAAAATAATCGGTGTAGACACCGAAAACGATCTACACGGGTTTTTGTTAAATAACGGTGTCAAGTATTGTTTTCCACACGGACTTTTAACTTCATATCCGTGAAGCATTCTTAATTATCATACACGGACTGTATAAAAGAATATCTGTACTCATTTCTACACGGTTGTTTGTTTAACAACGGTGTGGAATTACTGTGTTTTACACGGACGTTCACACGGGCTTTCGTTTAATATCCGTGTAGAATTGTCCCATTCTTTTTTCTTGATTTTTTTCATTTCGGGGCTAGCCTCCAGTTTAATTTGCTAGCCAGTTTTCCTACAAAATTCATATACCATTCTGTTTTGCTAGCCAGTTTTCCAGATAATTTGACATTAAATTATGCTTGCTAAATTCATATATACACTAAATTGTTATACAAATCCATGTTCAGCATTACAATATTGAGATAGAAACCATCTTGCCCAGCTACATCTTACACAGTCGATCTGCTCCTTGCTGTACACGGCTTGCTTTGATGGTTGCTACAATTATAATTTGGTATTAGTTAGTAACAAGAAAAGGTAGATGCAAGACAGTCGCAAATATCAATTGCTAATTTAATGAAATGAGAATTATAAGTAAGCATAATATGAAAATATCAATTGCTATTATATAGGCACAATTAATATGAATTACATACCACATTTGGAAATGTGAATTGCATTTTTTCGACAAAGAGAAACATGGAAATCATCATGTAATATCCGCATTCCCAACCCGCCTTCTGTTGCGGGCTCTACAATTTACATTTAGCGGCCTATGTTAGAATGACAATAATTTTTTGAACAAAATATGAAATTATAGAATTGTGTTGTGCTCACCGTCCACCACCTCCAAGTCAACCTTTTTCCCATTTTCTTGTCCTTGCTGCACAATCCTCCTTTTGTAATGTATGCAGCAAAAGCCCTTACAAAATGGAGTGACTCTAATTAGCAATTCCACAATTTGTTATAATTGGGAATAAATCAAACATAGTGAAATATTATTGCTTACTTTTGCACATACGGGAAGATTGATTTGCACTTGCCAAATGGGATCTTTTCTGTGGGCTGCAAAGAATCCACGACGTAAACCGCACTCAGGCAAGGCACAATGATGATCAAACACCAGTGTCCCCTGTGGGAGGAGAAGAATTATAGGATCTTAGCATACAGTACAATATTTTGGCATATATAATAGTGAGACACGTGTTTGCTTGACTTGATGGTGTGATTTCAATTATTTATATATTTAATCACAAGGTTAGAACTAACATCTGGTGGTATGGCAAGAGAAGAAATCTCTTCTTCGCCTTAGTAGCTTGGAGCATCGCGCCACACAGGTAATCCATAGCCACCTCCGGAGCATTTTCCACGTTCAACCAACTAAGTACGGTGGGGTCCAGAAAAGCACACAAGTTCTGTTTGCTCTTGCAATGAGTAGTATTCATTAGCCTCCTGAAAAATTATCATATGACATTAGAATATATTCTTCAGTGCTATACACATGATATAAACAATTTTTGGTCACTAACATGAGGAAAATGGTGATGTGCCCCACGGAGAGCCATCTATCGGACCCCGAGGCATGTAGAAAGTCCTTGAAGTCGGTGAACGGCAACAGTACAACCGAGCCTTCGTGTAGAAATATCCCCGGAGGGACAGCTATGACGACTTCCTTCATGTCCTTGGGTGCCACCATCAAGCGGTCGTGGAGATCCCGCAAATCCTTTCCGGGAAGGAGCTTGTATTCTTCCTCGGTGAGCAGACGAGGTGGAGGTCCTGCTGGTTGGACAGGAGGGTCATGGCCTGCTGGTCCGGCAGTAGGGTCAGCAACTACTGGTCCGGCCGTAGGGTCAGGTTCTGATGTTTGGGCAGGAGGGTCATGGCCTGCTGGTTGGGCATCAGCTGCTGACCCTGCTGCCGGAGCAGCAGCTGCTGACCCTGCTGCCGGAGCAGCAGCTGCTGACCCTGCTGCCGGAGCAGCATCTGCTGACCCTGCTGCCGGAGCAGCAGCTGCTGACCCTGCTGCCGGAGCAGCAGCTGCTGACCCTGCTGCCGGAGCAGCAGCTGCTGACCCTGCTGCCGGAGCAGCAGCTGCTGACCCTGCTGCCGGAGCAGCAGCTGCTGACCCTGCTGCTCCAGCTGCAGCTGCTGACCCTGCTGCTCCGGCAGCATGGTCAGCAACTGCTGGTCCGGCAGCATGGTCAGCAACCGCTGCTCCGGCAGCAGGGTCAGCAACTGTTTGGGAAGGTCCTTCTGCTTCGTCGGTCCGTACCGGTGACATCACGCCCTCCGTGCGACTACCATCATCTCCTACTGTCTGTATCGAAATTTTTTACCTTTTTCAAGTATTTGAAAACGAAGTGCTTTGAATGTAACAAAATAACTTGACTATTTATGCATTACCTGATCCAAAATAATCTGATTCTTGGGCCATTGCACGAATGACAGCCGGGCATCTTCGACATAGAGCATGCTACCTTCGGGTCTTTGGACAGGAAGAGGTACGCGCCCCCATCCCTCCACGACATTGTCAATCTGTACGGCGGCATGGCCGGGAAGTAGCTGCTCATTGTGCACTTTGTCGGCTGCTGGATGTACCATGCCCTTAGCAACAATCAGAGGCTTACTCCCGAGCCACAGCACGAGTTCGCATGCTGTGGCGTCCTGCAATTTCATGCAAGTAGTTATTTTTAAATTGAAATATTGTCCAACAAGTAGTAATTGCCTTTAGAATACGAACAAGTAGTGATTACCTTTAGACGATCCAAATCGTATCCGAACGTCCCGGATGCCTGACTACTTCGCCGAACTCCCGTCGGGGTGGGAGGTGCTTGCTCGGCTGGCTGCGCCATAGCTGTAAAATCGTGGCGCAACCTTGTTTCCAACTCTGCCACCCTTGCCTGGTACTCGGCGCTCACCTCCTTGCGTATCTGCGCAACTATCTCGTCTTTGTTCACTTTCGCACGAGATTTCCTTCGAGGTTTCGGTCCATTGAATACTTCCTTCCAGCCCCTGTAGGCACCTACGCCCCTTACTCGACCAGGGTGTTCTGGATTCCCGAGCGCTATGGACAAGGAGTCATCTTGCCTTTCGACCGATCGGGCACCGGAATTGACCTCCTCCTCCACCTCCAACTGTGAATATAAAATTTAGTTTGACACGCAAAAGAATTAGTGATGTACACAAAGTTTTTAACACGCTTGAATTACACATAGTTCTAACGAACGACTCTTACCATTCTCTGAGCCACGGGTCGCAACGTGGGATGTAGTACTATCCTCCCGTCAGTGGTTAACTCGGACCTTGCCAACGCCCAATTTCGGGCCCTAGTATTTTTTATCCTAACCACGGGTGAGTCATCGTCTTTGTTCAACTCCAGTATTTTAGCCCACTCCTCCCTTTTACCCTGGTAACCACCCGACCCCAACTTGTGCGGATACTTGTTCATTGCAACGATCCTCCTGCCCTCCTCCCTTTTTTTCTTCACACATCAAATTAAGTAAAAAAATTAGCCTAGCTACTATTTTCCATTTATTAAAAAGTAAACAAACCAATTAAAAAGCAAGCAAAAAAATTACAAGTTGTGAGTGGAACAGTACCATTTCAACTCCATATTAATTCAGTTATTCAAAATAAACACCATTTCACATTTATATATGACTGGAACAACAGCAACAGGGTGCCTATTTCGGACACCATTTACCAATATAATTCAAATTAATCGATAAAGGAAAAAAAGGTAATTTTGCTGAATTTACATACCTTGAACTCGTCCGTGCTCTTCATCTCCACAAACTTCTCCCACTTCGCTTGAGTCAGCCAAGTATAGTAGCCTACCGGGCTTTTACCTTGATCCATGTAATCCGTACTCAGCGTGCTTTTGAATTGCTTCCAAGCTTCATTCATTATCTTCAAAGTCTTATCCTTTACCACCTCCGGGATGTCATCCGGGATGTTCCACTGAGCCTGCATTGACACCCAAATTACTGCATTTAAGTTCATGTACAATTAAAAAAAAGATGTTAACTGGTTAGGTACTTCACCTTCACAATGTTCCACCACTCGGTCTTTTGGTCTTTCGAAAAGTGATCCCATCTCTCTACCAGGATGTCTGCCTTTTGCTTCACCGTGGTGCACGCAAAATTTTTGTACTCAGCCGACCGTGGACCCTTCGCACACCCATTTTTACTGAACTCGATGTCCAGTTGCTTTGCCTCGGACGTGGACGCGCACATCGTCGGACCTCTTTTCCTTTTGGCCGAACCTGATTGGGCAGCAGCTTGGTGCTCGCCTTCTTCCATCATATCTACGTGCTCATTCTCAATCGACATGGTTCTATAAAAAAAAATTGAACTTTTTCAGTAAATAACAAGGTAAATACAGTAAATACCTCCAGTAAATACCAAAAAAAAAATAGAACTTTCTTCGCAATGGAGGTGTTGAGCGTTTCCCCGAGAAAGAAGAGGTTGGTTGTCGGTCCGGAGAGTTGGTTGGACAGGAGAGGCGACGAAATCGAGGTGAGGTGGGGAAGAAGGACTCGAGCTAAGTTTCGAAATGTTTGGAAAAGAATTGAAGGCGCGAGATAAGTTATGAAAAATTTGGAAGAGCAGGCGCGTAATATGTATTGTAACCCTAGTTCTACACGGACAATTCACTTTATTCATTTGTGTTAGAACACCTTTATACACGGACATCTAATCTAAACACCGTGTAGAGAGGAAGTACAAGATCTACACGGACTTTTTGGATAAAACATCCGTGTAGAAAGCCTCTCTCGACACGGATATTAACTTAACATCCGTGTAGAATGAGGGAGAGCGACACGGACTTTAATCGGAAAGTCCGTGTAGAAAGATCTTTCGACACGGACTTGATTTTAACATCCGTGTCTATACCTTTTCGGACATTGGAACGACACTCGTGCACGAATAATTTCAACACGGCTGTTTAATTAAACGTCCGTGTCTTTTTACAATTATACACGGACATGTAATTAAAAGTCCGTGATAAAAGTATAAAAATCAGATTATTTATTTAAGGTTTGTTTAATTTGAACAAATTCCACGACGGAATTCGAAAAGTTGCCTCTTTATTATTATTTCTAAGGAGAAGACGAAACGACTCTTCAAAATTCTATATAATCTGAGAAACCCCGATTGAGATTTGGTATGTTCAAATGGCCGTGACACCGCCCCCCTCAAGTGTGCCACGGCGAAGCCCAAGGGGGCACCCACCACCAAATGTGCCAGGGCTACGGCCCCCCTCAAACCCTCCCGAAGTCCCTCTCGAAGTCCCTACCGAACGTCCCGCAGTCCCTCCCGGCTTCGAAATGCCTCCTCCCTACGTGAAGAGGACATGGCCATGGCCCCCCTCAAGTGTGCCACGGCGAAGCCCAAGGGGGCACCCACCACCAAAGCCCTACGTACGTAGGGGCAATGCAGCCAGACCATTCTTCCCTTGGATTAAACGTCCAAGGCAGCCACCACCATCTAAATAGTTTAATTAAGTTTTTTTTTTGTTTGCTTTGTAGTTATTTTGTAGTTTTTCTTTAAATTTGTGGTACATGTATGAGGATCCTTTCTTTTGGTACGATGTATGGGGATCCTTTTTTGTGTAATATATTTTGTTCTTTAATCAACAATTTTTTTTATACACAGTTTCTTTTTTGTTAAATACTTCATGCTATCTAAATAAATACTTTTATAGATATGAATTAGCAGCACAAAACAACAACATGCAACAATATATAAGCACTGCAAAGGTTATTACTTAAAAACCTTTAATATTTAAAACGTTGATTCTAAGTAAAATACTTAATGCTGTCTAAATAATCTGATTTGAAAACATAAATTAACACTTACCTGATATGAAGAATAAATAATTTATGGGGACTTTACAAAATAATTACAAAAGCTAGCTTTAACAATATATAATTTCCGGGAATTGCAAATTAAAAAACTTTTTACACGGATTTTTAATTAAATATCCGTGTACGATACCTTTCGACACGGACTTTTAGTTAAACGTCCGTGTAACTCTCTTTGCATTTCTACACGGATGCTCAGTTAAAGAGAAGGGAGCAAATCCGAATGCCCACCGGACCTACTTTCATGTTCAACGATGATGACCGTCCGATGTAATTTAAGATATGCGCGCACGGAAACTGAAACAGATACGAACGAATTTTAAACGATTCCGCACGAATTTTAAAGCAAATAGACGGTGATTAAACCCATCGCAAGCAAATACGAACGAATCAGATAAACTTTTTTGAATTATGATGACCTACTTTTAATATGTTATGTACGAGAGCAGCTTGTGTCCGATGCCCATTGGACCCAAAGTGAGTTCGATGGGCTCTATCACCGTCCGATCTATCTCAAGATCCGCACGCACGTAGATTAAAGATGGCGCGAAAGTTCTGGCGGGAATCAATCGTAAAACAGATGGGCATCGGACCCAAGCGGCTGGGCGCGAACGTTCTGGCGTGAACCCACTTTGAGTCCGATGGGCATCGGACCCAAGCTGCGCGCTCCCCTAAAAAATACGTACATAACGATTGATTCCCGCCAGAACTTTCGCGCCAGCTTTAATCTACGTGCGCACGGATCTTGAGATAGATCGGACGGTGATAGAGCCCATCGAACTCACTTTGGGTAATACAGCTTGATAATACAGCTTGATGGATGGGTAAATGAAGTTAAAATTCCATCAAAATTTGTTGCACTTGATTAAAGGCTGTAATCTTTGATTTGATCGGTCCCGATCAATCAACGGACTAACTATTTTTGTGCGTCTTCACAATCTCACAAGGCAAGAGTTTATGTTTCATGAAACATAAACTCTTGCCTTGTGAGATTGTGAAGACGCACAAAAATAGTTAGTCCGTTGATTGATCGGGACCGTTCAAATAAAAAAGCATTGCATTTATTGTCTTCCGTGAAAGTTTGATCAAAAATTATTTTTATTTACCCATTTATCTAGTTCATTGAATATTGAAGTATCGTATGGCCACAAACACTTCGTGCTGGATCAAACCTCTATCATAATAAATTTTCCAAACTTTTATGTTGGTTACATTCAATGTTCTCCCTTGATCATTTTAAAACATATATGGAATGATTTCGTTGCAGATCGACCGTTGATTTTCCGCTTGAAAATGAACGGTCCAAATATATTTTTACAATTTGAAGGGACATACAATGATGAAAGTTTATAAAAATAATATGTATAAGTATTATTTGGCCATATAAGATGTAAAAAAAATAAAAATATATTTTTTGAATTATTTTCGTATGTACTGTTGTACATGTATTAGGTGATTAGTAAATATCAAGCTTTGTTGACCGTCCGATAAACGAAGAACGGTCCTGATGTCTTCATTTAGGAGGTGGTGGGTAGATTTTCCGCCCTCTCTGAGGTAACATAATAATTCTGTTTAGATCTGGTTCTAGATGATGCACAAGATCCTTTAATATTCGTGCATCATAATGATTAGACGGTCGGATATAACCACAGATATTACATCACCTTTGAGTTTATGAAAGCCCTTCTATCCCTCCTCGATCTCTGTGGACAAATTTTTTCGAAGTTCCCTCCTTTAGCTCTCTGATGGGACTCCCAAAAATTCAAAACAAATTTTACGAAAATTTTCGCCTAGGTTGGCTTTTCCCCGCCTCACTTTCCCTCACCTTTTGTACACGGATTTTTAATTAAACATCCGTGTACGATACCTTTCTACACGGACTTTTCATTAAACGTCCGTGTAGCTCGCTTTGCATTTCTACACAGATGTTCAGTTAAAGAGAAGGGAGTAGGTCCGATGACCACCGGACCTACTTTCATGTTCAACGATGATGACCGTCCGATCTAGTTTAAGATATGTCCGCACGGAAACTGAAACAGATACGAACGTGCTTTTAAACGATTCCGCACGACTTTTAAATCAAATAGACGGTGATTAAGCCCATCGTCAGCAGAGTAGGTCCGATGCTCATCGGACCTACTCTCAAGTTTTAATTTGTAACTGGAAATTAAATAATATAGAGTTCAAGAGCACAAAAAATAAAAATACTTCATATATTAATTTCAACATAGAGATAGTTACTGGATACATCATCACTTAATATTGAAACAAAAACATAAATTATACAACAAACATAAGTATCTATCCCTAATTAAAAAACTATTCTTTCTCACTAATTGCCTCCCCTTTTAAACCTCTAACATCCGTGTCTCTTACCCTTTCTACACGGACTTTTATTTATGGATCTAAACCCTAAACTCTTTGCAACTTGCATCCGAGATATTTGAAAACCTGCAATTGAGCACTGAGTTCCTGTACCAAACCTTCATAGGGATCATTTTCTTTTTAGAAATACAACTCCACAGCAAGCGATTTCTCCAAATGCTCGATTTCTACATTCTCATCGCTCTCTTCACAACGGTTAGAATTCTTATTGGTACAACTACTTTCCCCAAATTCCTCACCATGCATGAACCAACATGTATATCTTTTCTTAAATCCACGACAAATCGGATGAGCTCTAATTTCTTCGGAGTCCCCAAATCTTAAAAAAATTTTACAATCTCTACAAGGACACAAAATGTCGGCTTCCTTCATCTTCACTCTATACCTCTCAGCGAATTTTATGAACTCATCAACGCGACCCAAATATTCTTCACTATCACGTCGCAATTCATACATCCAACTTCGATCCATCTGTAAATTGAATTAAAAAAATGATTTCAATTAATCATGGTCAACATGTAAATTGGTACCAAATTCTAGGCTTACAAAGGGCCGGTTTACAATCCTAACCCACTCTTTGAATATTAGGTCCCATATGTGAACACATATTAGCGAGATTTAATTAGTATTTGAGAAAAATTCGGCAGCATTTCTCCTTAACTCCCCAAGTATGCGTAAAAACCACATACTCGTAGGAGCATTAAGGGAAAATACCGTCGAACTTTCCTCAATTACTAATTAAATCCCGCTAATATGTGTTCACATCCTAAATGAGTCCCAATATTCAAAGAGCAGTCCCAAAACGGGGACTATCCAAAATTAATCCCTATTGGATTAATTATGGACGGGCAAGGACCTAAAAGCATCAGTAGGGGTCGGTTATTGGACAACAATACACTACTTACAACATGATCGATCTAAATAAGTACAAATAAGTAACATAAAAATAGAGGAAGAAAAGGAAAATATATATATATATACACTAACCTTAGAAAGATAGAGAGGAGAAAATACAAACTTCAAAGATCTCAGATAATACCAGCTGCTGGCCTTTGCAGAAATCGGATCAGCGCATTCAATACAGAGAGAGACAGTATTAATTACTTGATAAAAAAAAAACGGCGCTGGAAGGAGAAGGCCTTTTATACCAAAACCCTACAAAGACTTTTCTACACGGATCTTACGTTAAGAAATCCGTGTAGCTCTCTCACAAATCATACACGGCTATTTGTATTTAAGAACCGTGTTTATAATGCTAGCCTCTTCTATGAAAATTTATAAAAATCCGGGTTATGCCCCATAGGAGAATGCGTTTCTACACGGATTTTCAAGAAACAACCGTGTACATTTACTTTTGACACGGATCTTTCGTTAAGAAATCCGTTTAGCTCTCTAACAAATCATACACGGCTATTTGTACTTAAGAACCGTGTGTAATGGTAGCTAATTTCGTTTAGGTTATCTTTTAATTTTGCAAATTCGGGCAGCAAATCCCATTGTTTAGGGATGCTAAAAATTATTATGGAAATTTATAGTTCATTGATGAATAGAATTAAAGTTTTCGTGTCCTATATATTTTTTGGGGTTTTTTTTTTATTTATGGGCTAGTCTTTTTCAACACGGATTTAAAAAAAAAAAATTTCCTTGTAGCTATTTCGTACACGGATATTCAATTAATATCCGTGACAATTACTATTTGGACACGGTTTTAAGTTTAATATCCGTGTATGTTATCCTATATATTTTTCAATTAACAATTTTTTTTTCTGGGCTAGCCTCCAGTTTTGCTAGCCAGTTTGCTACAAAATTCAATATTGAGTTTACCCCCAGTTTTTCAGATAATTTGACATCCAATTTTCCAATTACAGCACAAAAATTATACTTAGCATTACAAAATTCATAGTTAGCATTACAAATCCATGTTCAGCAATTACAAAATTCATAAATTCATCTCCTTATTTACAATTACAGCACAAAAAATTACTAAATTCTCTATATTTTATTTAATTACAAGAACATGCTTTATATTTGAAACACAAAATAGGTGGATGGCATACAAACCGGTCAATTAATAAGGGTAAACTAAAAATTCATGTACACTAAATTATACAAATCCATATTGAGTATTACAAAATTTAAATTGAAACATCACACAAATCCATATTGAGCATATATTACACAAATCCATACTGGGTAGACATATCCTTCTTCCTGAGACTCGATCCCATAGTGATTTCATATATAAACTTAAGATTCGCTTTTGGTGCCAGTAGCCAGGGTTTACAGAGGGTAATATATATGAAGATATACATGTTTTAATAAAGAAAGAGTTGAGTAAAATGTTGGATGAAGGACCTTCTAAAAAAAAGGGAAGAGGTGGATGAAGGACCTTCTAAGCCGGATGAAGAGTCGAATGAAGAGTCGGACACAATCTTGTCAGTCTGACAAGATTGTGCCCGACTCTTCATTCGGCTCTTCATCCGGCTCTGAAGGTCCTTCATCTCACCTCTTCCCTTTTTTTACAAGGTCCTTCATCCAACTTTTTACTCAACTCTTTCTTTATTAAAACATGTATATCTTCATATTACCCTCTGTAAACCCTGGCTACTGGCACCAAAAGCGAAGAGCCATCGTTGCTCACCTGAATGTGACATGGTTCTACAAAAAACAACATTATTAGAAACAAGCACAATTATACATGCATTAGTAAAATAATCACTAAAATAACTATTATACATGCAGTCCAGTATTATACATGCATTAGTTGATTATACATGCATTACTCTATTATTAGAAACAAGCACAATTATACATGCATCACTCTATTGTACATGCATTACTAAACAAGCACAATTATCAAGCTAATCATCACTAAACTAACAATTATACATGCATTACTCTATTATACATGCATTAGTTGATTATACATGCATTACTCTATTATTAGAAAAAGCACACTTATACATGCATCACTCTATTTAATATACTAATTATTTACATTATCTCAACAAATCAAGCATGCATGCATTAATTACTAATTGACCTAAATAAGCAATAACAAGTAACAGAAAATTAGAGTAAGAAAAGATAAATATATACACGACTAACCTTAGCAAGATAGAGAGGAGAAATACAAATTAACTTCAAAGATCTCAGATCCGGGCTCCTTGTGCGCAGAAATCAGACCAATTCGTATAGAGAGGGAGAGAGATTATTAATTGATCAAAACGGCGCTGGAAGGAGAAGGCCTTTTATACCAAAACCCTACACTTTTTTCTACACGGATTTATACTTAATAAAACCGTGTACAATATGCAGTGTATAAAATTGGCAAAACCGTGTATCGATAATCAAAACCCTAGAATAACTTTCTCCACGGATTATTATGTAAACAGCCGTGTAGCTCTGTCAAAGATTTCTACACTGCTGTTTAAACAAACAGCCGTGTGAATTTCGCATATTTCTACAATTACCGTTTGTACACGGTTTTTAGGTAAATATCCGTGTATGATTGCCCTATATATTTTTTTAGATTTTTTTTTTTCTGGGCTAGCCTCCAGTTTTGCTAGCCAGATCTGTTCAGTATTGAGATTACCCTCCAGTTTTTCAGATAATTTTGTCATCCAGTTTTCCAATTACAGCACAAAAATTATACTTAGCATTACAAAATTCATAAATTTATATTTAGCATTACAAAATTCATAAATTCAACTCCTTATTTACTATTACAGCACAAAAATTACTAAATTCACTAATAAAACATTACAAGAAAATGCTTACAAGAACATTACTATAATTCACAAAAAATACTAAATTCACTAATAAAACATTACAAGAACATTACTAAATTCACTAATAAAACATTACTAATATGCATAAATTCATATTTTATTTAACACCTTACAAGAGCATGCTTTATCCTGGTTAGGTTCCAAAGAAATGAGGCAGACTAACTTTCACCTAACAAAACATTTTCTGAAAATTAAATTATGTTTTAGTCCCTTGTTTTTGGCGATGCATAAATGGACATGTGGCAGTGTTCTTACGTTGTTGTTTAAATTCTTTCGCAAACCACATCTTATTCAAAGGGGGTTTGTGTAAGAAATTAAACAACAATGCACTGCCACATGCCATTTATACACCGCCAAAAACAAGTGATCAAAACATGATTTAATTTAAAGAACATGTTTTATTATTGAAAGTTAGTTTTACCCATTTCTTTGGAACCTAACCAAGAAAAAACATGTTCTTGTCAAGCGTCAAATAAAATATAGTGAAAATAAAAAGATAATGAAATTCATCACATGCTGTCCATCGGAAAGTTCATCACAATCTGTAAATAAAAAAAAAATGATGAGTAAGTAAGCAACAATAAGTAACAGAAAATTAGAGGAAGAAACGGAAAATAAATGCCAGAGATGAAGGAGATATTCATGCCAGAAGTGAAGTCCAGATGTAGGTTATCAATTATATCACATCGCTCGTCTAATTGATAGATGAGCTCCAAAGATAGCGACTTATCTTGATAGATAAGCGATCTGACATAATTGATAAACCTAAATCAAAATTCCAATTATTAACCGTGAAATGATTATCAAAGTTGATCAAAAGCGATATGTAAAGTGACCGGTCTTTCTCTCTTCCTAAGGTTATACAGGAGAACCTACAATCTACCTATGAATTGAAAAAACTCTGACCTTTCCGTTTGTTGAATTACTTGATCAAAACGGCGTTGGAAGGAGAAGGCCTTTTATACGGCGCGGGAAGGAGAAGGCCTTTTATACCAAAACCCTACACTTTTCTACACGGATTTATACTTAACAAAACCGTGTACAATGTGCAGTGTATAAAATTGGCAAAACCGTGTATCGATAATCAAAACCCTACAATAACCTTTCTCCACGGATTATTATGTGAACAGCCGTGTAGCTCTGTCAAAGGTTTCTACACTGTTATTTAAACAAAAATCCGTGTGCATTTTACATATTTCTACACGGTTCTCTTCATAAATATCCGTGTAGCTCTCACATGGCTATCTACACTGTTAGTTAAACAATAATCCGTTTACAATTCCTGATAAACGTCCGTGTAGCTCTCTCAAGGCTTTCTTCACTGATTCTTTAATAAATATCCGTGTAATAGATCCCACAGATATTTCGGGCTTCCAAAAAATTACAATAGCACACGGTTTTTGTATAAAATTGTCAAATCCGTATACAATGTGCCGTGTACAATGACCATTTCTGTAGTAGTGTGTTTGGTCTTTGAAAACGGAGATATGAGTATGAAGTAAAACAAGATCCTTACTTCGCAACTCACCATAGCCCATCTCTCTCTCTATATATATATATATGAGGTTGGCTACTCTACTGATATAAGCATACAAGGGCATATGCTTATAAGTCATTTTTATGTTTTCAAAGTTCAAATAGTCGATTTGAGGCCCTCAATATGTTTTCCATATTAAAATGTGCTTGAAGACCAAATTTTACATTTTTTGGAAATTTTTTACTATTTTTTTAGGATTTTTCAAAACAATGTTTCAATATGCTATACAAATTCTGATAAATAATAAAAAATCCTAAAAAATAGTGGTTTTGAAAAATTCTAAAAAAATATAAAATTTGGTCTCCAAGTACATTTAAATATGGAGAATATGTTGAGCGCTATAGATTGACTATTTGAATTTGGAAAATGCATAAATAACTTATAAGCATATGAGGACATATGTTTATATAAGTAGAGTAGCCATGCCCTATATATATATATATATATATATATATATCTCTCCATTCTTATATTATGCACGTAGTTGTCCTGATCCGCCAACGGCTGAAATTGAAAGATGAATTTTTGAATTGAATATCAGCCCTCCAATCACATAATCTGTCTTCTTTTGATTAAATACATCTATTTTATGTGTAGAAGTCTAAATTTAGTTAAAAATATACTTGCCACACAGACTGCTACATGGTTTGTCACAATTAAAATTGAATGAATCTCTACCGATCCATTTCCTTATTTCTCCTTACAGCTATCTCTGATTCCTGCAATTAAATTGTTTCCATTTTCATTTCTCCTTTTCCTCTATATTTTCGACAATGAAAATGGAAACAATCATCCGAATTTTGTTTAGGGCTACTGTATTTTTAGATGAAGAGAAGATCTTGTGCTGATGGAAACAATCATATCTTTCCGATCTGGAGAGAAAATGACGAATTTCAAGAATTTTCGTGTAGAGAAATGATCTGTAGAGAAATTTCCATTCTTAAAATAATTTCTATCAAAAATATATCTTTAGACAAAATTCTTATTCGAATCATTTAATTATATATTTCTTAATTTTGTTTCTTTACATATCATTTCTCCTCTAAATCATTTAATGACCTGTCTTGTTTGTGGAGAAAATTAGATATTAAATCGTACAATGATACTTCAAAAAAAAATTTCATGTTAAATTTGATCCGTTTTTTTTTTTTCATTTGTTGTTGTTTCTTTTATCACTACTACAGAAAAACAGATTACACACGGACATTAATGGAAGAGCTACACGGATTTCCTGCTGTGTTTAAAGCCAGGGTGTATGAATAGGTCAGGAACTACACACGGATATTTGACCGTGTGTGATTATGATGATTTCTACACGGATATTCCCTAATTAACCGTGCACAAAGACCTAGCGAGCTACACGGATATCAACTAAATAACCGTGTACGATTCCTCTTTCTACACGGCTTTGTATTAAAAGTCCGTGTAGCTCTCTTAGCTATTATACACGGACTTTTGGTAAATATCCGTGTACAAATAGTTTTAGATTTTTTGTATTACGCCTCCAGCAAGGCTATCATACACGGATTTTTAACAAAAAAACCGTGTATGATTAGTATTGCACACGGACAACTGTTAAATAGCCGTGTATAAATACCTTTTTTTTTTTTTTGTATATTTTGTTTTTGGGCTAGCCTCCAGCTTTGCTAGCCAATTTTTTTCAACAGAAATACAAATATTCATTCGAAACAGATTAATTAGCAAGAAATTCATATACTAAATTTATACAAAATTCATATAGCAATAAATTCATTCGAAACATATTTTTATTACAAATTAATCTATGCAAATCCATATCGAGGATTACAAAATTCCATGGCAAACCACCTTGCCCACATGCACCGCACATCGTCGATCTGATCCCAAGTGTAATGATCTTGCTTTGTCACATTCTACAAAATTATAATTTGATAATAGTTAGTATTTCAGAAAAGGTAGATATCAATTGCTTATTATATAGGAAATTCATATGAAGTACATACCGCTTTTGGGAATTCGAATTGTATTCTTTCGACAAAGTCAAACATGAATATCATCGTGTAATAAGCGCATTCCCAACCCTCCTTCTGTTGCGGGCTCTGAAATTTACATTTAGCGGCATTTGTTAGAATGACAATAATTTTTTTAACAAGATATGAAATTTCTAACTCATAAAGTGTGCTCACCAACATGTACTTCCAATTCAACTTGCTTTTCTTGCCCGGGCCCGTGCTATCTGATCCTCCCTCTTTAATATATTTCACAAAAGCCCTTACAAAAGTGAGTGAATGTAATTAGCAATTTTATAATTTGATATCATTGAAAGAAATGCAAACCTATAGAATTATTATTGCTTACTTATTCACAAAAGGCAAGATAACTTTGCACTTGGCAGCCGCGGTCCTTCCTTTTGGCTTACAAGAATCAATAATTATGCCCACACTTAAGTACGGCACAATGAGAATCGTGCACCAATGTTTGCTGTTGGATCGAGGAGAAGAATTATAGTACTTTAGCATATAAAAGTCACACGAGTATTTGCTATGATTGATGGTGTGATTTCATTTTTTTATGTTTAACTTTTAATTCCTTTATACAATTCTTTAATTAAAATATAAAAAACACATAAGTTAAGATTAGAACTAACCCCTCGTGGTATGGCATGAGAATGAATTTCTTCTCCTCCGCCTTAGCACGATGCATCGCAGAACACATGTACTCGATAGCCATATCCGGATAATATGTCGCTGCCGTACCACTCACTTTCTCGGGGTCCAGAAACATGCACAAGTTCTTCCTTTCAACCATCTCATCACAGTTTCGGACTAGCTTCCTGAAAACTCATCATATTGTAATTAGAATATATATTTGAGTTCTATACAATAATAAAAATATTTTAATATCACTAACATGAGGAAAATGGTGATGTGTGAAACATCGAGCCATTTGTCGGATGACGAGTGGTGGAAGAGGTCCTTGAAGTCTCTGAATGACAGCAGGAGCTCCCTGCCTTCGTGTAGAAACATCCCAGGTGGGACAGGGATGACGATAGCCTCCATGCCGTCGGGCGCCGTCATCAAGTAGTCGTGGAGAAGGTGCAAATCATTGGGCAAACGGCTGTATTCTTCTTCTGTGACCATAGGACGGGGCGGTGATTGTGGCGCGTCAGCCGCGACGTCGCAAGCCACCTCCTGACGTACCGGTGAGAGAGCCGTACCGGTAACATCATCTCCTCGTGTCTGTATCAAGTTATAGATGTATTATTCTAGTATTTCAAAAAGAATGAGTTGAATGTAACAAAATAAATGAATTTTTTTATGGATTACCTGATCCAAAACAATCTGACTCTTGGGCCATTGGACAAATGACATCCGTGCGTCATCAAGCACAACCGCGTCGTCGGTAGGGACAGGAAGGGGTACGCGCTGCCATCCATTCACGACTAACTCAACCTGCACGCATGCATGGTCGGGTCTTAGCTGAGTATTGTGTACACTTTTGGCGAGTGGATGTACAACGCCCTTAGCAACGATCAGAGAAACACTGCCATTCCGCAGGACGAGGTCGCATGCTCTGGGGTCCTGCAAATTTATAGGAAAGTTGTTTATTTTAGTGATGCGATATTGTCCAACAAGGTTGCAAACAGGTTTTAAATACCTTTAGATTATGAAGAAGTATTGATTACCTTGAGATTATCCAAATCGTCTAAGGCGCCCCACGTGCCGGATGCTTGACTACTTCGCCGAATTCCCGGCGAAATGGGAGGTGGTTGCTCGGATGGCTGCGTAGTTGCTGATCTAATTTGTGTCAACATTGCATGCATCTCAGCAAACCTTGCGTCGTACTCTGCGCTCACCTCCGCGCGTATCTGCGCAACTATCTCGTCTTTGTTTACCTTGGCACGAGATTTTCTTCGAGGTTTTTGTCCCTCCACTCGGAACACCTCCTTCCAGCCCCTGTAGACCCCTACACCTCTTACTCCACCCGGGTGTTCTGGATTCTCGAGCGCTGCGGACAAGGAATCATTTTGTACCGGGTAACTCGTTGTTATCAACTTCTTTGCCTGATATGTTGTACATATCAACTTCTTTGCCTGATATGTTGTACCGGGTAACTCGTTGTTATCTGGGAGCATTTCTCCTAAAAGCTGTAATAAGGACGTGAAACTCTTATCGCTCCAACCATTGTCTGCTTTTAAGTTTAATAATTTCAACACAGCTGACAGTTTTGTAAATTTGGTACACCCGGGATACAACGGCTTCTTGGATTCATTAGACAAATTTTGAAATTTATCATAATTTTTATCACTAATTTCATCTTCCACATCACGTAACATATCCTCCAAATTTTCAGTAAACTCGTGTTCTACATTTTCATCAAAATTCCTCTCCATCTCATCATCGTCATTTTCGGGTTCGACGTTAATATTAGAATATTCGGCACTCTCATAATCCTCGTTCCAATCAAGTTCAAAATTATCAGAAATTCCAACATTCTCATCATTCAATTCACGATTACAATCTTTATTGGCACTACTACTTTCCCCAAATTTCTCACCATGCATGAACCAACATGTATATCTCTTCTTAAATCCCCGACAAATCAAATGAGCTCTAATTTCTTCGATGTCCAAAAATCTTAATAAATTTTTACAATCTTTACAAGGACATCAAATGTCTTCTTCTTTTTTCTTCACTCTATAACTCTCAGCAAATTTTATAAACTCATCAACGCGAACCAAATATTCTTCACTGTCACGTCGCATTTCATACATCCAGCTTCGATCCATCTGTAAATTAAATTAAAAAAATGATTTGATCAATTAATCATGCATGGTCACTTTCTCCTTCGTGTACAAAATTTTGGGCTTACAAAGGGCCGGTTTACAATCCTAACCCACTCTTTGAATATTATGTCTCATATGTGAACACATATTAGCGAGATTTAATTAGTATTTGAGAAAAATTCGGCAGCATTTCCCCTTAACTCCCCATGTATGCGTACGAACCACATACTCGTAGGAGCAATAAGGGAAAATACTGTCGAACTTTCCTCAAATACTAATTAAATCCCGCTAATATGTGTTCACATCCTAAATGAGACATAATATTCAAAGAGCAGTCCCAAAACGGGGACTATCCAAAATTAATCCCTATTGGATTAATTTTGAACGGGCATGGACCTAAAAGCATCTAAAGGTCGGTTATTGGACCACAATACACTAATTAATTACATCTAAAATTAAGAATTCAAGCATGCATGAAATGACCTAATTAAATAAGCCTAAATAACAGAAAATTAGAGGAAAAAAATGATTTAAATACATATTACTAACCTTAGAAAGATGGAGAGGAGAAAATACAAACTTAATTCAAAGATCTCAGATCTCAGCTGCTGGCCTCGATCAATTCGCAGAAATAAAAAGCTCAGTTCGAGATGTATTAACTAAAAGACTTGATCAAAACGGCGCTCTGGAAGGGAAGAGATAAAAACCCTACACTATTATACACGGCTATTTAGTTATAAATCCGTGTAGCTCTCCAACTATTTCTACACGGCTATTTAGTTATAAATCCGTGTACAATTATAAGAATTCTACACGGCTATATTATCAAAAAGCCGTGTGTAATGTTCCTACACGGATATTTAGTTATAAACCGTGTAGCTCTCTCAATTATTTGCACACCCACTTCTTTACACACGGATTTGTGGTTTCTAATAAACCGTGTAGCTCTCTCTAATAATTCTACACTGATTATTAACTAATTATCCGTGTAGAAATCGTGCAGATCTTTTGGACTCATATTTGGTACACTGTTTTTAATATAATTGCCAAATCCGTGTACAATGTGCAGTGTACAAAGCCAGTTTTTGTAGTAGTGTATTGTTATTTATTATTTAGATCTTCGTTTTTTTTAGAACTTCCAATTGTTAAATTTGATTAATAATTAACAATAAAGCAAGAGATGCAAGTTGACCACAAAATTGGAACTTCCAATTGAGTGCCCTAAATGGCAAACTACAACATCAAATTTGAATATAAGTTTTCTAAACATATTGGCATTTACGAGCAAGTTGGTCCTGGTGATGCACTCATACACGCCTCATTGGTGTAACCCTCATGAAAGAACATACTCTTTGTCTTGCCCGATATTCAAGTAATTGAGGAAATTTGCAATTTCTATTTAAAACGAATTTGTAATTTCTATTGAACATCCATGCATATAATTATTGTTCATAAATAATTAAATTGACAGTTACATAAATGTAAGGGATGAACACAGGAAGTTTCTCATTGCTGGGTCAACGTGCGGCATACACTATATTTAAAGGAATGGTGTGTAAGGAAACTCAACCAAGAAAAAAGATACTGACAATGGATACGCTCTTTAAAAAATTAGAAGAGGCCTCTCATGCTGGAGATGTGAATTTATTAAAAGAGCTTCTCAAGAAAGATAAACACTTGCTCGATAAAGTTATTGGGAGAACATCAGGGAGAGATAACCCCTTACATATTGCAGCAATGCTTGGACATGCTGATTTTGTTCGAGAGATTATCTATCACAAACCAGAGCTTGCGAAGGAGCTCAACGACCAGGGGTTTTCACCTATGCATTTGGCTGCCGCCGAGGGTCATGTCACTGTTCTGAAGGAATTGTTGAAGGTAATATGATCAGATATATGTTTTCACACTATATTAACTAACACGAAAAAATATCAAATTACACCAAAGCTCCCCCCTTTTACAAACCCAACTAATCCTTAATCGAGTTCTTTATACCAACAATTTCTATTAGAATTAGCAAAAACAAAATATACAATGGAGAAGATTGCACTGAAATTTAGAAGTTGGATTCTGCATACACATAGATGACATAGATTTGAAAATTTAAGCGCCTCTTTATCATATATATCTTAATTTGTTTAAATTTTGTACATATGTACCCAGACTACAATCCATGCTGAACTTAATGACATCTCTTTTCGATGGAAAATTAACATTTAGAGACGACCGGCATATTAAAAATATATGGCTATTGATGGAAAGTACTTTAGTTACAAATATGTTAGATCTTACAATTTAGAAATATGCTTGTAAATATGTTAATTTTTTGCAGCAGGCTGGATTAGACCTTTGTTTATTAAGTGAGGAACAGGAAGGGCTATTGCCACTTCATATTGCTGTTAAAAAAAGAAGGACATTAATCGTCAAAGAGTTAGTGGATGCCTGTGAGGAGGCAGTGCATGGGTTTACAAATAGTGGAGACACTATACTTCATTTTGCTGTCAAATATAATTCTTTCGACACAGTTGAGTTCCTGATTGACCGGGTGCAGAACCTTAATGCAAAGGACGACAGAGGAAATACTATTTTGCATCACGCTGTGGCAAGCAAGCAATTATCGGTATGCCATATCTTTATTTCTGATAAACGAAGTGGTTGAATAATTTCACCCTTGATGCTTTCTAAGCATGTACTGAACAAATTGCAACTTTACAACTCAGGTAATCAAATATTTGTTATGTAAATCAGCCATTGATGTTAACACCATGAACATGAAGCTCTCAACTCCACTCGATGTTTTGTTGGAATCACGACCACAGAATGGAGATCTCGTCCTTGGCGAGATGATACGAGCAGCTGGGGGAAAGATGGCAGCTGAAGTGTTGTCTAAGTCGGAACCTGTTATCAGAGACTCTGTTTCAAGTGAATGTTCAAACCCAATACCAACCCCGAAAATGTCACTACGGCAACCCCATTGTCTCGGTGCCAAAAATTACATAGAAGAAGCAATTTTAGAGCTGCAAAGGGAGAAAAACGAAAAGAAGTATGATCCCCAAATTCTATTGTTGGTGTCAACATTGGTGGCAACTGTCACATTCGAAGCAGGATTAAATCCTCCAGGAGGATTTAATATGGATCATGGGAATTTTAAATTTCAAATTTTCATTGGTAATTCTGTTTCTGTAGATCTCTTCCAAGTATTTGACGTGTTTGCGCTTTTTTCATCTGTTTGTGTTATGATGCTCTTGCTATGTGTGGTCCCCAGGAAGAAAAAAATTGTGATGAAGTTGTTGGTGTGGGTGATCTGGGGTGCTACCTTCTCAATGGGTCTGGCATTCGCAGCGGGCATATATGAAGTGAACTTTTATGCTCATGGTATTACCTATGCATACTTCTTGGTCAATGGATGGTTCCTTTTCTTGAGGCTGAGTATCTCCTGGGTGCTAGTTCGGTTTGTAATTTTCTTGCTCAAGAAAAGTGAGTTGTGGGGGAGAGAGAGTTGGGCTATTGTACATAATGAAGTACAGGGCGAGTATTACTTCATGCTCATCGATCGTTGGCACCTAGTAAAAGATCATTTGGAGGGCTCGCTCTCTCGCGAGGCGGCCGAGGGAGACGGCTGCTCTCTCACCCGTCGCTCTCTCGCCTCTCTCACTCTCTCACCTCGGCCTCGCTCATTCTCTCAGCTCCGACCAAAAGATGTTGCGAAAAGGGGTGAGGCGACTGAGGGCTGCTCGCGAGGCGAAACCCTAGCTCGCAGCGACAGGGGTGACGCGAGGCGGCTAAGGGCTGCTCGCGAGAGGGGTGAGGTGGCTGAGGGCTGCTCGCGAGGCGGCTGAGGGTTGCTCGCGAGGCGAAACCCTAGCTCGCAGCGACAGGGTTGACGCGGCTGAGGGTTGCTCGCGAGGAGAAACCCTAGCTCGTGAGGCGAAAGGGGTGAGGCGACAGGGGTGAGGCGGCTGAGGGTTGCTCGCGAGGCGAAACCCTCTTTGTCATTTCTTCTAGGTTTCTCGTTCGACAAATCGCCTCCTCTCTCTCTCTCGTCTCTACCTTGAGAGGGGAGGAGAATGAGAGAGAGGGGAGGAACCGGAGCCGATCGGAGCCGAGAGCGCGGTATTGTCGGAGTTCGGAGCGTGGAGTCTCTACGCCATCTCGATCGGAGCGCGGGTGAGTAGATCCGGTCGTCGGAGCGCGGCGGCGGACGAAAAATCGGATCCGGTCGTAGAGAGCGATAGGAAAAGGTAATAGAGTAATTATGAGTGTATATAAGTGAAATTATAGTTATTTAGAGTAGTTTGGAGGATTTTGTGAGAATAAAAGAGTGGATTTAGGTTTAGAGTCATTTGACTCGTTGTAAGTTCGTTTTTTTATCAATGAAATTGTTAGTTGGCACTTAAAGCCACTAACCTTCAAAAAAAGAAAAGTGAGTTGTGGGAGCCAGTTGCACGGTTTTTTTCATCGCTAAAGGGACGATGCTTCTTGAAGTGGCAAGAAATTACTCATATAACAAAACGCGATGGGTCAAATTGTTGTCACTTGTTCAATAAAATTATTTTTAATATAGTTATTCATGTATGTATTATCTTTTTGAGATTCATATTCAACCTTTTTTTTAATAAAAATTATACATGATATCAAAAATGAAAAAAAAATCATTTCATTGATTTCCATAGTCATACTAGAATTTTTTAATATTATCGTTAATCACTGCCAACATTCCTAAATCATATGAAATTTAATCCCAGTCAAAATTTTCTTATTTCGCTCCTACATAAATATATATATGTGTTTTGGATTTATTCGCAACAAGAAAGCAAATTTTCAGACTACCTAAATGCTTTAATACCAGAAAAAAAAAAAACTTCAAACTATTAGTACAATATATGCATGTGCTAGTAACGTGCATGTGTGTTGTTAAGGGTGATTCATTATATTAAGAAATGAAGACGTTGTTCACATACTACTAAAATCATTTCTTAAAAAAAAATTTAATGCCATCTTGTGACAATATAGTTGGTTTTTTTTTTCCTTCAAATATTTCTCTTTTATGACTCTTTATCTAACCTTTCACGTGCATGGTCCATTCAATCAATAGCACACACAAATTGTTCCTTTGACGACAAACGCATTAAGTATCAAGGGGTGTTATATAACTATCCTAAAAAAAAAGAAAAGCAAAAACAAAAAAAAACCTCACTTGTGGGAAAACCTAAAGAAAATGGAAGAGACTCCCCTATAGTCCTGGCAATATTAATTTGTTGGAACATTATATTACTATCCTAAAATAGGAAATATAAGATAAAGGTATTACGAATGCTATGCCCCAGTGAAAATTCGCTCTTTCCTCCTATCGAAATGAAAGGTGATCCAAAACCCTAGCGCCCGCCTACTAGAGTGGAGAGAAGGATGAATCAGAGTGGATGGAACAGATCCGAATCGTCCGAGCTCAGAGCGCGGCGGCTGTTGATAGCATATCCGGTCGTGGACAAAGATGTGGAATAACGAAATGGGGTGATTAGGAGAATAGTGGGAATAGTGTGAATATGAGTGTAGATAAGTTGAATTAGAAGAATAGAGTAGTTTAAAGGAAATTAAGAGAATAAAGGAGTAGATCTAACAATGAGGATCATTTGACTCGTAAATATTATTTCTATCAATGGCATTCTGTATGGGTGTATGTTAGGCCCATAATTCTTAATTTTCAAGAAATTTTGATCATTTGATGACGGGACTGGTTATTATAGACACAATAAACCAGGCATTGCATGTGGTCCCTAGAAGTATCTTAATTTAGATAAAAAATGTGATAACCTTGTATTTATACCAAAAATAGGCCGTCCATTATCTCATTATGAACTTTTAAATTGGAACAATGGCCAGCTATTATTCAACCACAAAGAGTAAGATACTACATACAAAATATGGGCTATAGCCATACATAACTTCAGATAAGGCCCATTTTGGGCACTTTGCTTTAGTCAAGAAATAGTGAACTAGCTGAAAAGAAGTAATCTATTTTACACCTATGTAATTCTTTTATTTTATTTTTGAGGCAGAAACGAGGGTCAAGTCCTCCTTTGATTAAATAAGCAAAGTTAGAAGAGTTTTGTTCCTTGCTGAAGCAGAAAAACAAGTCGGCTCAAGACAATTGAGCCTTAAAAATGCTGGTAAAGGTAATGTAAAAAATAAAAGTAAAAGAGGAAGGAAAAGAAAAAGAAAGGAAAAAAAAAAAAAAAAGAAGAGAAAAAGGTAGACTAAGTAAACCTAGAAAAGATGAAGTGAATGGAAACAACAGCAGGCTCCTTATTTTATTGTGTACGAGCCTGATGGAGTAATCTTCTTGCTGTCATTGCCGCCATGTTGTACTCTTCCTGTATCTCCTTTGCCAATTCAAGTGTTTCTTTGTGTGTTCCTCTGAAGATACGGCAGCACCTCTCTCGCCACACCACAAACCATGCTATGATCATTATCTCTTTTGTTTTCCTGCTGTGTGTGTGCTGCAATATTGCCCTTGTCCGTACCGGTATTGGCTGTACCAGTTCTGTTACTGCTACCACTTGCTGGTATATTGTGAGAGTGACATGGCAAGAATTAAATAAGTTTTCCACCGTCTCAGCTTCATGTTTGCACATCTCACATCTACCCACAAATTGCTAACCTCTCTTTTGTAAATTGTCTATTGTGAGCAATCTATTCAAGCACATTAGCCAGACAAATACAAGCATTCTTGGTGGTACTTTAAATTTTCAGATTCTATGAAATCTTGATTTAATGAGTGGTCCATTCCTAATATTCCAATAAACCGATCTGACTGAGAATTGTCCACTTCTGTCCCATTCCCATGTCACATTATCGGGTTCGGATGTGATACTTACCGGGTTTGATTCCAGTGCTCGCTGCAGCATGTCCAGTTGTTCGCTGGCCTGTTGGATAGAGTTGGTCTGAACAATTGCTGCATTTCCGTCATCTGTGATACTTGTGCCAATGTGACTTCCTCATTTAACGTGTATGTGAACTTCAAGTCGGTATTTTAGGATGCCTCTTTCCCAGTCATTGTGCCAAAATGTGACACGGTGCGTATTGAAGAAATGTCCAATTCAGATTCGGACGTAAATAATGGCCACACCAGATCCAAGCCGATCAAGGAGTTGTATATTAAACTTGAAATTTGATCCACATAATTTAATGACAAGAGCGGTCTTCAAGAATCTTGGAACTAAGAGTCTGCATAATTGAATTAGATGTTAATCTAAGAGTCATGAAGCAATTAAGCAATTAAATAGTTTGACTGCACGGGTTTTTGTGATAGGAGTTAAAACCTATTTTCTTGATTTACTAAAGTTTGAATTAATAGCATTTCTTGTTTTAGGAGAACTTTTAATTTTTGTGTACTTTAAATATGTACGGGTTGTTGCTGAAAAAGCAGCGTTGTTTGATTAGAAAAGTTTGTTATTTTGTTGTTTTGTTCTATTTGTAACTCTTTACTCTTCTCTATTACTACTTAACCGGTATGTGAGCTTAACGGGCAAGATCATAACGGGATCTCTTTGCGTCAAGTGGTACCAGAGCGAGGTTCAACAACCACCTTCGCATAATGAATTGAAAGGAGCAGGCTCAAAAATGTAAAAAAAAAAAGTTCCCACAGAAAGGGCCCTTTTTATCCATCTGGGCTGTTGTTACCAGGTGGGGCACACTATTACAGAAATGGTCTCTACTAACGCCCAATTTCTAACGGTTTGAGCCGATCTTAGTCTGAAACTGATAAACTAAATGTGTTGTGGAAAGTTAGTAAATAAGTTAAAAACTCTCTTATCAGTTGTGCCCTCAGGAACCGATAGAAGTGGTACTCCACTTTCTTTTATCGGTTGGTAATAGTGCACAGATAGAAGAGAGTTACCTTCTTCTAATTGTATTAATATAGTAACCGATAGACCAATGTGGTTGTGTTCTCATATAAGTTTGTACATTAGAACCGATATTGGTTGTATTTTGAACCATTAGAATATAGTGACTTTTTTCGCCTCTCTACTGCTCTGTCTTTAATTTTCACATCCTCCCCTGTCTAATCAAATAAATTTCGCCCTCTCTCAGTCTTCTCTCTATTTAATTACTTCACATCCTCTCCTTGTGACTGCGTATATTCATATATTTGATGAAGATTTATATGCAGCTCAGAGGAACTTAATTAGTAATATTTTCTTTTTATTTTAATATAGAATTATCAAGGTGTTGAGGCCTATACAAAAATATGAGTGAGGCTATGGTGTTTTGCAATGTACACTTACCTAGTGTGATTGGACTAGCTGTTGATTTGTGTTACGATGTGCGCTGGATGAAAATCGAAGCACATCCAACAATTGATGTATAGAAGCACAGTAGATAGGTGTGCTTTGCAAAATACCATAGCCTTATTCCAAAAATATCTCATATTCATTATGTTATGTCTTACATTTCTCTTTTTGTATTGTTTACATTTCTTCATCTATCACCTCCAATTAACAATAAAAAAATAACACCACTTATACATTAAAGATGATGAGGGGTTGGTTCCTTCATCTATTTACTTTTTTTTTTTTACTCTTTCACACTTATTTTCAAGTTGTCACAAAAAACTATACCGTATAGGTTTACAAGATGACATGCATTAAAATAAACCAAGAAATATCTCTATATATAAAGGAGACGAGTTTAGTCTCAATCAGTGCTCTAAGAATAATTTTAAGAATAAATTAATACAGAAGATTTCCTATGTTTCGGTAGTAGGAAGTCTGAAGTATGCTCATGTTTGTACGTGTCTAGATATTACGTACATAATAGGGATGCTAAAGTGATATTAAAGTAATTCAGAAGCAGACCATAAGACAGCAGTCAAAAGGGTCTTGCGTTATTTTTAAGGAAAATAAAAACTACATACTCACATATCGAATATCAGAAAAGTTTGAGATCATCTAATATACTGATTTCGATTTTGGTAGATGCCAATAAAGCATGTTATAACATGTGTATGAGGTATCTAATTGGGGAATATAACTGTGAAATTTTGTCACATGGCTGCAAAAATGAATAGGAATTAAATACCACTTAAGTTATTTTGTGACAATAACCCGACAGTTTTATATTCCAATAATAGGAACTTGACAAGGTCAAAGAATATAGACAAGTTCTTAGTTGTAAATGAAAGATTTCAGAGTGGACAGTTGTCTATCGAGCATAATGGCACAAACTCCGTGATTGCAGTTGCATATTAAATGATTGTCACCCAAAAAGTTTCATGAGCATGCTGCTTGTATGGGTGTCATGTCGAAATAAAGATCTTCAATTTTTGAGGATATTCAGATTTTAGTGGGAGTTTGTAATTATGCTTGTATGACATATGCAGTTTTTAGTTTTTTAAAGTTTAAGGATATTTCTGCAGAAATAAAGTTTCAGTTTATTCACATTCTGACTCTATTAAGGTTGATCTCATTTAAGGGTGGACCAGTTGGAAATAGGCACGTTATGGTCACATTATGTGAAATTTTCATGCTACATATCCACATCATGATTCATGTCATTTGGTTTGTCAATATATGTGACCATTGTTGGTTGAGTTACGAATATATGTGGCAAAAACTGCTTTGATCCTATATTAATATAATTGATGGATGGAATTGTTCGGGACACATTTCGGTAATGACAGAAAAGTTGAGCTCACTACGGTTATTAACAATACAAAATTATAAGGTTTCACATATAGTCCAAGTGGGAGATTGTTGGATAATTAATCTAATATTGGACTAATATGTAAAAATAAATTTGTATTGTATACTGTCAATTTTATGCTCAATTAAAAGTGGTCATATGCGTTATATAATTTATGAGCATTAATGTGTCATATAGGGTGTGGACCTTTAATGTGTAGAACTTAAGAGGTAATATTCAATTTTATGATGGGTTAAATTGAATAATTACCACATTAGATAGCCAAGGGTCTCTTGGGCTGTATATTATGATTTGGTCTCCATAATACAAGGCAATCATAGATTCATTTCTCTTATCCCATTACAGAGAACTATGAGAGACTTTGGAGATAGCAGAAACAAAGGGAATTCTCTAAGGAGCCTTGATATTCTGGAAGATCCGAATCGGTGATGGCGCTCTCACACACAAGACAGTCAAGGATTAAGGTACGCTTCCGCTATTCAGTTTTATTTTCAACATAGATGGTCCTGCGGTGGCCGATGATGGTTTTCGTCGGATCCAACAAGTGGTATCACTAAAAAATAACGATATGTGAGTATGTAGTTTTTATTTTCCTTAAAAATAACGCAAGACCCTTTTGGCTGCTATCTTATGGTCTGCTTCTGAATTACTTTAATATCACTTTAGCATCCCTCTTATGTACGTAATATCTAGACACGTACAAACCTGAGCATACTTCAGACTTCCTACTACCGAAACATAGGAAATCTTCTGTATTAATTTATTCTTAAAATTATTCTTAGAGCACTGATTGAGACTAAACTCGTCTCCTTTATATATAGAGATATTTCTTGGTTTATTCTAATGCATGTCATCTTGTAAACCTATACGGTATAGTTCTTTTGTGACACTTGAGAATACATAGAGATTGCTCTTTATGTATTTCTTTTACCTAACACAAAAGATGCATCATCAAGATCATTCATCTCAAAAAAATTCCTAAATAGAAATCTCTTGATGTCAAGCAACAAACCTATATTGTTAGTGGCAAGCAATATGTCACTGACATATAAAACCAAGAAAGTAACCTTACTCCCACATAAGTTATGGTATATGCATTCATCGACCAAATTCATCTCAAAACCAAACGAGATGATCACTTGATGAATTTTGAATACCATTGTCGATAATATACTTGATTGAGTCCATAGATGAATTTCTGAAATTGCAAACCATATGCTTTAGATCTCATGACTCAAAATTTTATGGTCGCACCATATAAATCATATCATCAATACTACTATTGAGAAATGACATCTTAATATCCATCTAATGTAACTAAAGACCTAAAATGCACCTTTAATGTCATTATTATTCTGAAAGACTTTCAAAATAACCGAAGAGAAAGTCTCTTAATATCCAATGTCATTTTTCTATGTGAAGCCATATATGACAAGACATACTTTATATTGCTCCCACATTGCCATTCAAATTCCATTAAAACTAATGAATTTTGTACCTTATGGCAATGAACAATATCACAATATATTTGCTTTTCATGAACTTCATCTCGATATACATATACCCACTTTATCTAGTGGATATCTTTAATGACACGTGTTCTTAAGGTGTTGAAATTTGCTCTTCGTATTATCATCGATTATTGTGTCTTGAACAAAACTAGGATCGAAATCCTAAATAATGGCAATAACACCTGTGAGAATATTTACATATTCCTCATCGAAGAAAAAATCATGAACTGTATTTCCCCCTGCAAACTCAACATCTTCAAAGAACTTTTGCATTTTTCTTCCAAAAAAAAAATCGACCTTGTTATGGGATCATAAAATTGCAATGTTTTAATTAAGAATATAAGCTGCAATTTTAAGTCCTTATTTCCAAAGTAATAAAGAAATATAATGTTCACCTAAACCGTCATATCTACCATTGTATAGAACATGACAGTCAAAGCTGACACTTGAAATCCTTATGTTGAGTTGATTCTCAATGCCAGCCTTATAATTTTGAACACATCCAAACAAAAACAAAAACTATGCTTTTTCATAAATGTGATAAATATAGCCATAACTAAAATATTTTTCTATGAACATAATAAAATAATGTACCTTTTTCTAACATCCGTAAGAAAATGGTCCACTAATATCTGAATTTTATTAGTTCCAAGACATCCTGAGACTTGTTGACTATAAATCTCCTCCAATTGGTTCGTTTTATCTTAATACAATTAACACAAATATCAAAATATGTGTTATCCAAATGCTCGAGAATTCCATTCTGACACAAGTTTTCATCTCCATCAGGAGATATAACTGAAACGCTTGTGACATAATGCAACCAAAATTCTCATTGCTTTACTTTTATTAACAATTCAAGTACTTAAATGCAATGACTTGTTATATTAAGCAATTATGTCTTTGGAATTTAGATTATTATAACCGAAAAAAGACTTAGATCCAATCGATTTTGAATCATGAAACAAACCAAAATTTATATTTCTAGAATAACAAGTAAATCCATACTTGTACATAGAAAAAATAGAAATTAACTTACGTCCAAAAGACAAAACTTAAATGTTTCATTGAGATTCAAATAAAATCTAATCTTAAATAATAATCTAACTTTCTAATTGCTTCAACTTTAATATTCTCGTCATCGCTAATATATATGTATCTTTCACCATCACTAGGCTACGACTACTCAAACAACCTTGCATAGACACACTGATGTGAGTTATTACACCAGAATCTATCCACCATGTGTGTCTAAGTATCAAAGTTAAATTAACCTCAAAACAAACCAAATTAATAAGCATACTTTTCTTGACACGCAAAACATGACAAGTACTGAATTGCTTAATCATTTATATTTTTCAACAATTCAAAAGAAACAACTACTATCATCCAGTTTAACTGATTTCTTTTGTTGTTCCTATTGAGGTGTTGTATATGCAACGACCATACTCTTATTTCTTATTTGTATTCCTTTCATTTTATACGTTACTGAAAATTTAATTTGTCAAGGTTGTATCAACTTAAACTATTCGTTCTTAACAAATCTACTTTCAATAGTCGAAAGGAATTCATAGGTTATAACCAAATTATTCATAAAAATGCCCCTAAATGCTTCTAGAATATTCCTTTATTATGATCATATGACACATGCGATTTGACTTCTCCTATTTTTCTTTCTCCCTCTTAAATTAGAGGTACTCATAACTGTAAGTATTGGAGAATCAATCATTAACACAATGTCAAGATCTATAATTATTAGAACTAACAATAAGTTCATTCATTCCCTTAAAATTGATGCTATAATTGATATTAACTAAAATTAGAACAATAAACAAACAGTACATACTCATTAAATATCCATATATAATAATAAATTCAAATAAAGGTAAACCCCATTACCTCAAGATACCCGTTCCATTAATAAGTTGTCTTTGGACCAAAATATTAACTTCTTATGATATCTTGGCGTATTAATCAAGCACTGATAATTAAGTAACATGTCGAACAATTAACCTTCCTTTGGGCCGATTAAATTGATCACACATAAAAAACCAAACAATCATCACTACACTTATTACCACAAGGCGCACATGCAATTTTAATAAATATTGGTCTTCCTTTGGACCGACGAATATTTACACTCATTACATGCACACAATAAAACCTTTTATATTTTAAAATAAATTAATTTCAAAAGGAGAGCACACTTTGGTGAGGTGCTATTGAAACCAATCTATTTAAAAATATATAACCTTAATACCTTTTGTTCGAACTTAAAATTATATCCAAATCTAAAATTACGGTTTAAACATAAATCTAAATCCATCCTTAATTTATTAAGAATCAAATATATATTTTTCCTCTTTTGATTCTCAATTGCCATGTGGATTTAGTTCAACAGTAATTAACTTAATTCTTATGCTATACTGAAAATATACATATGTAGTGGTATCTCAATTCACAGCGTACTTAGATTTTTACATCTTATCACCAATAATAAAGGTGTATCTAAATCCATTTCCTTTTGCTGAGTAATTCTCTATTCCACTCATAAATGTATATTTTACCATGATATAATTCAAAATCTAAATTCATCTCAACTTTATTAAGAATCAAATACAAATTTTTCTTATTTTGAGTCTCTATTTCCATGTGAATTTAGATTAAATATAATCATCTTGATCTTAAATTAAACTATACTGAAGAATCAGAATCAAAAGGCTTAAATTGGTTTTTGCAAAAGTCTAATTGAACTTATACTTAAATTAACGGTTTAATTATTAAATTATAATTAAATTTAAAACTGAGGCTTTAACTTCAATAAAATGTTATATGCACAGCTTCAGTTAAAAGTTATATATTGCGCCCTTTTATTATTTCCGTCTCTGGTAATAATTAATAAATACCAATTTCTAGCGCTTAGACCAGCGGTCTTTGCGCGGTGTACGGGAATTGCACAATTAAATAAGACCGAATTGGTGTTTGCGCGGTGTACAAACTGGCTCAAAAGTCAAAACTGGATTTCGGTGTATGCGTGGTCTACCGTGATTCGATGCGCTGTTTCACGCGCGCGGCTCATCACAATTCGACGCGAACATAATCACGCCGGTCTACCGCGGCGTACAAGCAATTTCGGCGCTGGAGAAGTATTGGCTGGTCCACGCGTGGTCTACAGCCATGAAACCTTTCGTCTCCACGCCGCTTAATCGATTTTTGTACAGAATTGAAAATTCCTAAAACCGAAATTTACCAGCGACACAGAAAAATAACCATATCTACTGTACCGATCGGGTACAGAAATCTAATTATAAGTTTCTCAAATTCAAATTTTGAATTTCAACACAGAGAGGCTCTGATACCACTTGTTAGATCCGATGAAAACCATCATCGGCCACCGCAGGACCATCTGTGTTGAAAATAAAACTGAATAGCGGAAGCGTACCTTAATCCTTGACTGTCTTGTGTGTGAGAGCCCCATCACCAATTCGGATCTTCCAGAATATCAAGGTTCCTTAGAGAATTCCCTTTGTTTCTGCTTTCTCCAAAGTCTCTCATAGTTCTCTCTAATGGGATAAGAGAAATGAATCTAGGATTGCCTTGTATCCTGGAGACCAAATCATAATATACAGCCCAAGAGACCCTTGGCTGTCTAATGTGGTAATTATTCAATTTAACCCATCATAAAATTGAATATTACCTCTTAAGTTCTACACATTAAAGGTCCACACCCTATATGACACATTAATGCTCATAAATTATATAACGCATATGTCCACTTTTAATTGAGTATATAATTGACAGTATACAATACAAATTTATTTTTACATATTAGTCCAATGTTAAATTAATTAACCAACATGCACTATCAAGGAACATCATTATACACACTTGTTCCTTTGACACATGATGAATGCACTATCGAGGAACATCATATCACAATCTTAAAATAAAATAAAAAAGGAGACCCTTTTGGTTCATTTCCAGAATAAACCTTACTCATGAGAAAAGCTAAATGAAAATAAGAAGGGACGCCCCTTATTATGCCTCTCAAGATATTAATTGATGTGTTCGCACTAATAAATTTATTCGAGGATCGAAAGAAGCAGATCTTTGGTCTAATGACAAAAATAATACTCTCGGTGTGAAATATCATAACCTGAATGGAGCATTTATTGTCGATATTAAATATTGAAATAGCTTGAACCAAAAAAAACCGGGCTACTTCTTCACATAACAAATATCCCCCTCGTCCCTACTTCACACCTTTCCCTCATAAAATGTCATATACCTTAAACCTGTACTTAAAATTATTTCGAGGAGCATAACAAGAGGTATTACCGAATTTTTTATTGTTACCACGGCCAAAAATCCGAATTAATTCGTTACCACCCGTCTGACCCTTTATCCAATCCTACCACCCCCGCTAACCCAGTTCGCGCACCAAACTGGCTGGTGCGCGGACTGGGTTGGCGCACAAGCTTGGTGCGCCAACTGGGTTCGCGGAGCTCTCTTTTGGGGCTGAATGGATTTGGGTTTAAGGTTTAGGTTTAGAGTTTAGGGTTTAGAGCTGACTGGATTTTAGTGTTTATTTTTATTTTTGCAACGGGTGTCTGAAAATCCTGTTTTATTTTTAACGATGTTCATTCATCAGACGCAAGGCAGCAGGCAGGTAAATAACGTAAAAGCTAATGTGTTAAATTGACGGCGGAAGAACTAAACAACAGAAAAACAAAACAACATAAGAACTAATATCAAAATAACATCCAAATAACAAGAACTAATACCGAAATAATATCCAAAAACATAAACTACAACAAGTAAGTCTATCCTATCTGCTCGAGGGTGTCCACGGCTTCTTCTCTCTCCTAAGTCTCTTACCCCGCCCCTCCTCTTGACGCTCTCTCTCCTCTAGCGATGTGTACTGTCGTGGTGGCTGTGGTGGGGTCTCCTCATGTATCTCCCCAAAAAGTGTCTCCTCGTGTGGTCCCTCATCTGCACCAGGTCCGAAAATAAACTCGCGTGTATCTGTAGGGTACACGGGTCCATATGAGACATCCTGCTGGACAGCTGCTGCACTGGAATGTGGGAGTGACGTCTCCTGTGGGAGTGGCGTCTCCTGTGTGGGAAACGGAGGAGAGTCTACATCCTGCGTGTAAGCCCCGTACTGAGAGCCCAAGTGAAACGAAAAATCTGCGGATGGGTCCGGCTCGTCGTATTGGATCTCCACGGGGTATATCTCCCTGAAACAAATAGATAATTAGGTTTCACAATGAAGATGATTATAAAAATAATTACAAAAATATACGTACCGCTGCAAGCCCAGCAGCCTCAAATGCGGCCTCAGCAGTCGCTGCAGAGTGTAGGTCTGAGAAATCCGGCTCTGGCGTGCTCATAGGCTCCGCAGAATCTGCGGAGTCCATGTCTTTCAAATCTTCATAGCGGGGAAGATCTGAAAGCCTGAGAACTCTCTCGAGCTGATCCTGGTACCCGGCGACGACGACAGGCGGTGCAGCGGAACACAACCACTTCTCCGTGATCTGACCATGCAAGTACACCGTGAAGGCACAGTACTCCTGATACCAACTGCGATAGGTCTGATCGTATGTATCGAAAGCATACGACTGGAGCTCGTCAGGGATCCTGTCGTCCATCGCCTCAAGCTGAGTCACATAATCGGCGTGCACGGTCCGCCAATCCTTGCCGCCGGTAGTGGCCAGATCTTTGTGAAGCTCATACCACTTGTCCTTGGAGATGGGATCCGGGACGGGAAAGGGCTGACGCATACCGAACTGACGCATCACCCGTCCAGGATAGTAATGCTCGACCATCTGGTAGAACACAAGTGGTACCTGCAAGTACATAAAAATAAATAATCCTACGTACGTAATAAATAAAAGTGATGCAAAATGAGAATACAATAATAATGCAAGGGTTACCTGAGCAAACCAGAACTGACGCTGCTGGAGGCATATATGAGGCAGGTCATGCAGGAAGGAGTGAGGGATAGCATCATCGTCATCAACCTCGACACGCTCGTCGTACGGCCGCCAGCAGACGTGTCTGTCAGGAGTCATCTGCTCGAACTGACTCCGGAAGAAATCAACACCCATAGGTCTGCCGTGCGGGGTCTGGATGTACGTCTTCCTCGAGCACCACTTCTGCGCGTAAGACGGGCATGTAATCCCGTCGGGCTGCCCCCAAGCTGGAGCCCAACCTCTCACTCGTGGCTGTGGACGGCCGAACGGGAACCTCGTCCACGACCAATGCATCAGGAGACCAGCTGGACCGTAGAAATTGTGCTTGTTTGTCTATTTAGGTGCAAGTGACAGTTAAAATTTTGGTTTTATTTATGTAACCATTTAATTATTAATATTTGGATTTCAAAATAATTTATACCTGACATGCGGTGCACAAACCCCGATATAGACATGCCAATACCGCTGCACCCCAGTTCATCTGTTTCGGCTGGGGCAAGTCCCTCAGCCACTCAAGCAAACATCCAGGGACAGTGGCCCCCGATGAATCTGGGAACATCCAGCAAGCAAACATCTCCATGATGTAAGCCCGGGTCCACCGATCTACCGTCTCAGCATCAGCATCTGGGTCCAGGGCTCCACTGTAAATTCGAACCAATTTAGTGAAAATTGCGAAAAATAATTAATTTTAAAAAATAGACATCAAATAATTAATTTTATAAAATAAATGTTACCTGAACCGCTCCCGCAAGTGTGATAAACTGATGTCATTCTTCGAGTAGACGTACCCCTTCTTGGTCGACCTCCGCTTCATCAACCCGTCTCCCAGCAGGTTGAGGACGAGCTGCGTGAAGTCTCCGTACTCCACACCTGTGACCGCCTCTCCGGCAATGGGCAGACCCCAGAGACAACTCACGTCCTGGAGAGACACCGTAATCTCTCCGATGGGCAAGTGGAAGGTGTGGGTCTCCGGTCGCCACCTCTCGACCAATGCAGATATAAGAGCGACATATGCATTTAAGTCACTGAGCTGTGACACATGCCACAGACCCAGCCTCTGCAACGCGGCTGCAAATCGAGGGTCGTAGAGGATATTCATCTGGTTGTTCCTCGTCGACGTCAGAGTATGAGTCTGCATTTAATTTCAAAATAAACACAAATACAATTTATTATTTTATTCAAATGAAAATGTATATTATTTGCAAGTGGTATAGAGATGTAAACTTACATATGAGTTTCTGATCTTGTGCTCCTTGTAAGGGAACCAGCAAACGGGACTGATATACTCTGACGTCAAATGCGGAAAGACGGTCCGAGCTAACACTACATCCAACTCCACATCATCATGAGGCAGACTGGTGTGCTTAGTGCCGCTGGATGACGCCATACTACAATTTGGTGCATTTCTAATCAAATTTGGTCTTAAGTACCTCAAATAGGGTACTTTAATAATTTACTAAAATAATTTGGCATAAAATACAACATAATATAGCTAAAAACAATTCTACTCTGTTTGGACACCATTCTAAATATTTAATACAATTCTACTCTGTTTGAACACCATTCTAATTATTTAATACAATTCTACTCTGTTTGGACACCATTCTAAATATTTAATACAATTCTACTATGTTTGAATTTATTTTGGACACCATTCTAATTATTTATTACAATTCTACTCTATTTGGACACCATTCTAATTATTTATTACAATTCTACTCTATTTGAACCTATTTTGGACACCATTCTAATTATTTGGACCTATCTACTCTACAAATAAATAAATAAAAAAGTAAAAAAAAAAAAAAACTTACTTTTTACTGTGCCGGAGTGCGCGGAGCGGGGAGTGCGGAGCAAAATGAGCTCTCCGCACCCTTATACCGTGAAAAGATGAGCTCCGCGAACCCAGTTGGCGCACCAAGTTTGTGCGCCAACCCAGTCCGCGCACAAACTAATTTGGTGCGCGAACTGGGTTAGCGGGGGTGGTAGGATTGGATAAAGGGTCAGACGGGTGGTAACGAATTAATTCGGATTTTTGGCCGTGGTAACAATAAAAAATTCGGGAGGTATTATGTCACTATCCTAACATATGCAATGGCAGGAAGGGAAGAGATGTTCTGGAATGAAATTGGGCTTTTCCAAAAGGCCATAATATGTCTCTGTTACTCTTTTCACTGTGGCACTATTAATTCCTGGGCTGTGAGTTGGGTCTATAGTCTGATAACCAAATAAGAGGCTTACATAAATGGTGTCATATGTACATATTATAATTCGTTCCTTAGCCCAATAAGACCTGTTAGCAGATACATAAAACCATGCATTAATTGCGGTCCTAAAAACTTCCCTAATTGAAAGCTATAGTATGATTACCATTAATTATAACCAAATTGGCCTTAACTTATATCTCATCATCAAATTCTAAGTTCCTGTGGGCATTTGGATTGTTCAACTTTGAAAAGTATGATGCAACAATTAATTATATATATTATGGGATTATACTGAACAAAACTTTACCAGCATATATTTTGAAATTAATCAATTCAATCTATAGAGAAAATAGCGTAAAGTTTATTGAAACCTTAATTATAATACATTATCATGAGCTCAGTTAAGAAAGATAGAGCTCTGTTATATTATTTCTGCTGAATTTTAAATCGGATTGATGTGATTCGTTCATTTTAATTTACATAGTACAGTCGGAATTAGTACAGTAATGTTTTATTTATTTTTTAAATGGTAGATACGAACTCTATGATACATCTCCTTCAATGAACAAAGCTTTGACCTTTCGTCCCAATTAAAACCCTTAAGCCTTCTCAATCAAATTACTTCTTTTCAATCTTTTAATTATTTGATGAACTCGGTCAAAACCGGTTAAAATCAGTTAAAACTATGTATTATACTAGATATAATCATCTGATGCAACAATTTGATCGTTTCTCATCCAAAATGTTGCCAACTGAGATACTCATCTAATAATTAGAGCGTGGACTGCTGATCGCAGTTGAAATCAGCCAAGTCAACTCGAACTCGACAGGTTTTCTAAAATATGAGGAACAATTATAACCTCAGTAATTTATACATATATGTTTAAAATTGAAAAATTGACCTCATCATTTTATATCACTAATTTCATATCACTGTTTTAAATTTAAAAATAAAAAAATTGAACAATTATAACCACTACTCTCATATCAAAACATGACTTGAGGATCTCTAGTATATTTAAGGGAGAATTTCATGTATATATCCCCCTCAAAAGCATCAATATTACGCATTTCTTCCTCAAAATTTTATAATATCATATTTCCCCCTAAAAATTGTAAAAGTAATTAAATATAATATTTGAGATTCCAAAGACCATTATACCCTTATATATTCCCTTTCTCATTCTCTCTCCGATTCTTTCTTTCCATCGTTGTGCCCACCAAATGTTTCGTTCTCCCGCCAAATATTAATATTCTCCACCCCCCCCCCCACGCTCGCCCCTCTCCGACGATATTTGTCTCGCCTCTCTCCGACATGGCAAAATTTCTGACAGAAAAAATAAACTGAATATTATGAAGTGTTTTGTTAAAATTCATATTACTTTCTGTGTGCTAATTTTAATGAAAGCTAGTGTGGCAAGTCACAAGAACATTCGAATTGACCTGCCATAGTTAAAATTTACAATATTACTTAATAAATAATATTGGCCCGGCTGAAAGAGGTCAAACTATTATTATTTTGGACTTTTGTGATTCTTTGCTTTAATGAAATTTTAGTTTATAATCTTCCTTCATTTCAGAAGAAAACCACATTAATTTATGTAATATTCAATCTGCAGAGAAAAGATCGAAAAGATTAATTAATCCCATATAGAGAAAGAGAGCTAGTCACCATTTCATACGAGTAATGTAAATGTTTTGCTGGTTCAAAGTAAGACTCATAAGTTGCTGTCCTGAGGTTAATAAGCGATTGTTTTGTTGATATACAGCTACCTCTGGAGGCTTAGTCAAATGCAAACTAAATAGATCATAAGATCATAATTAGTGAAGACAACAGGTTATATGACTTTTAAGAGTCTGCATGATCCATTATATGACAACAGGTTATATGACATACAAATAGATGTAATTACAATTGCCATTTGACATTTGTTACAAATAAATATAATAAAAAAACATATTGTTGTAAAATATGGTATGTTTGGATTGTTGTTTAGAGGTTAAATTTTTTATATGTAATATAGTATAATACAACTAAATAGAACAACATTGGAACTTTAACCTCTTAACAACAGCTCAATAATCTGACTATATGACCTTAAAGAGTCAATGAATTTTGACCTCTAAAAGAATAAATTCTAGATTCCTTAGGATGAAGCCATAAATTGTTACTCCTCTAAAGTACGTGCAGGAGATTTCACTTCTATAAATTATTGTGAATAAATATCATAAATTATCCTTAATTATCACTTGTTAGTATTCATAAGATTTCAAATATAATTATTTTGTTCATACATTTTGAAAATTATGACATGCAAATATCATCATGCAATTAATTATTTTAAAGGTCAAATGGGTTAGAACCCATATAAATTGCCTTATAGACAAAAGAGTTTCATCCCTTTTTATTAGGAAGTTACTAACCTTTGTTACGTCTGTGTGTGCATAGAAGCTCGGTTCTTTCTCTACCTAGTAGTCTATTTTATATTAAAATTAAATAATTTTAATATTTTAAGTAATTACACTACAAATTGTTATCCATCCGAATTTAATTATTATGAGTGTTATTAATATTTAAACTGTTAACTATCCAATAATACTAACTTTTTCCTATTTTTTAGTACAAAACAAGTTTCTGCCAAAAAAATCCGAGTTTCCGATTCGATTCAGCCAATTCTGGCCTATTTATCCGATTCCGATTCCATGGTCAAGTGACCGATTCCGATTCCGATTCTGATTTTCAGAACCATGAATGAATCTTTGTTCAAACCTACACTTTTGGTGCCATTTTATGTTAAGGATTTGCCAGGTCAGATTATAGTAGAAACTATATGAGGGGCAAAAGAGGAGGCTCCATTGCGTAAGTCAGGACCCGCTTCAATTGATACGTAACCATTAACTCGTGGTCCACTTGAACTTTGGTACAATATGATTTAAAACTTAACAATTATTGAAGAAGACTACAATGAAATATTCTAAATAATTTTTAATAGGAAAAAACAAACTATAAATTGATTTTTATAATAAATTTGAATATTTCAAATAACGAATAATTAATTACTTGGAAACTCTCCATCGTGATTGACATATATTTTGTTCTGGAGGTTTATGTTTAACCCAATAAAATATCATAATAAACTACGTGCAATCAGCAATAACTGGCAATACGAGAAAATTTCAAAACGGTGTGCCAAATTATCTCTTTGTTTTCATGCAATTTAAGAAAAAATAGAAAACCAAAGATTTTAATGTAGTTAATACTTAATACATATAGGACCATATTTGTTCTTTTTTCTTTGTTCTTTATAGTGAAATTTTAGTTTTTTTTTTCTTCCTCCATTTCAGAAGAAATATATCACTAATATATTAAATTATGTCATTATTTATCTAAGGTGAGCCATTAGATAATAGGTTAAAACCTAAAGACAAGAGTGTAACCCAGTAAAAGATCGATGACTCATCCATTTCATATGATTAGTTTCTGTCCTGATTAGTTAATGTGCACTTGTTTTGTTGCTGCAAAAGCTCCCTCTGGAGGCTTAGTCAAATGTAAACAAGATATGTCAAAATATAACAGACATAATGAGAGAGAGCAACTGGTTATATGACTTTGAAGAGTCTCCATGACTAATTCTGCTGACGCCTTTAATTAAAAAAAATATGATTTCATGACAATTCCAATTGATAATTTGTACAATTAGATATGATAGAAAAAACATTTTGTAGTAAAATATTGTATGTTCCTACGTTGGCACCAGTTATGTTGTCTTTTTTATATGCATTTTAAAATTACAACTCTTTACAAGTTTCAGTATCATTTCAGCATTTGCAAATAACGTGATGCCATTAATTATCTTAAAGGTCAACGGGTTAGATCCCATATAAATAGCCTTGTAGACAGAAGACCTTCATCAACTTTTTTACCCAGTTACTAACCTTTCGTGTGTGTGAGAGCCAGAGAACTTATGGCCTTTCCTCTGATCAAAGTGCAGTTCTTTCTCTACCTAGCACTGACATGCCTATTAATATTGCCAACTACCGCAGTCGCCTCATCATTGCCTGGTTGCCCAGACAAATGCGGGAACGTCACCATACCCTACCCATTTGGCACCCTTCCTGGCTGTTACCGGGATGGATTTAATCTTACATGCAACAACTCCTTTAATCCCCCGAAAGCAATCTTGGGTAGAAATATCGAGGTGTTAGACATCAACATAACTAGTGCGGAAACACGAGTCCTCAATTACATTGGCCATGATTGCTATAATAACAAGACGAAAAAAAGTGGCGTCAATGTAACCTATCCATCTATTGGCATCAAATCATTAAAACCATTTCTCTTCTCCCAAAGACGCAACAAGTGTTGGGAAGAATTCGGTAAAAAACAGAACACAGAATTTTTCTCACACAAAAAACGAAATTCTTCTCTTCATACATGCTTGTTACATATGCTGTATATAAAAGACATTACACAACCTAAATTTAGCACCCCACTAACTCTATTACAAGTGCTGCCATATTTAGACATCCACTAACCCCACTAAGCACACAACTCATGACTCAACTAACTACAGAAATTACCTTTCCTAAAATACGAATTAACCAGAAATAACCTGCTACTAAAAAACGCTGCTTCTAATCTGCACCTTCTATGTCTTGCTGACTTGGATTACAATTAACACTCCCCCTTAATCCAAAGTCATCTACATCCATTATTCTTCGACACCAAACAAACTTCTCTCTTGCAAGAGCCTTGGTCATGACATCTGCAACTTGTTCATTCGTATTAACATACTTTAATTCAATTTCCTTTTGCTCAACCAACTCTCGGATGAAGTGTTGCTTCGTATCAATATGCTTCGTACGACTATGAAACACCGGATTTTTGCTCATTGCTATCGTTGACTGGTTGTCGCATAGTATTATTGTTGCTTCTTTTTGCTTGCAATTTAACTCTTCTAGCATGCGTCTAAGCCAGACACCTTGACGTGCAGCTGAAGTCACAGCATTGTACTCTGCTTCTGCTGTGGAAAGTGCAACAGTTGATTGCTTCTTCGAATTCCAACAAATTGCATTGTCACCATAGAAGAACACTTGCCCGGATGTGCTCCTTCTATCGTCTAGGCTCCCTGCCCAATCACTATCGCTATATCCAATTAAGCTCGGATTCTCCACAGATTTGTACCACAGACCATAGCTCGTTGTGCCTGCAACATACCTTAATATCCTTCTTGCTGCACCCATGTGTTGTTTGGTCGGTGTTTGCATGAACCTCGAGATGACCCCAACTGAGTGCGAGATGTCGGGACGTGTGTGTGTCAAATACATTAAGCCTCCAACCAAACTCCGGAATCGTGTTGCATCAATATGTCCTGTGCCATCCTCTGCTGTGAGTTTTTCGTTGACATTAGATGGTGTTTGCACAGGATTGCATCCTTTCATTCCGAACTTCTCGACTAGATCTTTGGCATACTTCCTCTGAGAAATGAACATATGACCCATTTCTTGTTCAATCTCTAGCCCTAGAAAGTAGTGCATCTTACCCAAATCTGTCATCTTGAACATACTCATCATTTGTTCTTTAAATGTTTGAACCATTCCTTGATCTGTACCGAAATAGATCATATCATCAACATATAAACAAACAACCAGCAGACCTAGGTTATGTTTAATGTAGAGATTCGGCTCGTTCTTGCTTCTTGTGAACCCCAAGGTCTGAAAGCATGCATCTACCTTGCTATACCACGCTCGTGGGGCTTGCTTCAAGCCATAAAGTGCCTTGTAGAGCCGATACACCCAATTTTCTTTGCCTTTGATTTTGAAGCCTTCAGGTTGCTCGACATACACCTCTTCCATTAGTTCTCCATTCAAGAAAGCAGACTTAACATCGAGTTGAAAGATCGGTTGCTTTAATTGGACAGCTAGTGCTAACAAGAGTCGAACGGTTTCAAACCTCGCAACAGGGGAGAATGTTTCGTTGTAGTCAATTCCCTGCCTTTGTGCATAGCCCTTCACAACTAATCTTGCCTTGTATTTGAGCACCTTCCCATCAGGACCAAGCTTGGTTTTGTAGACCCATTTGACCCCGATTTCCTTATGATCCTTTGGCAGTTCAACTAACTCCCAAGTGTTGTTTTCCTCAATTGCTCGCATTTCTTCTTTCATCGCTGTAACCCATTCTTCTTTTTCAACGGCTTCTTCAAAGCACTCGGGATCAGCCACCAAAAGCGCTTGTGTTGTTGCATATAATTCTTGCAAGGTTTTGGTCTTTTGCTGTGGCGGTTGGTTGCCTCTTCTTGTATAAACTTGTAATGGTGTTGGTATGTCATCGTTTATGTTTGTTTCAAGTTGAGGCTGCTCGCTGTCCTCATCCTCCTCATCTTGTAAAGTAGTCGGTACTTCAACACCTTCCGAGTTCCATCTCCAACTCGTATTCTCGTCGAACGTCACGTTACGGCTGACAATTGTCTTCTTTGTTTCAGGGTTGTAAAGTCGATATCCCTTCGATTGAATACAGTACCCAATGAATATGCACTTTTCAGATTTGGCATCCAACTTCTTTCGGTTGTGTGAATTGATAAGAGTGTAAGCAACGCATCCAAAGACTCGTAAGTGACTCACGGTTGGTTTCCTTCCGAACCACGCCTCATATGGAGTTTTGTTCATGACTGCCTTTGTCGGTGAAAGGTTGAGGATGTAGACTGCAGTGGCTACAGCTTCTGCCCAAAACGAATTCAGCATGCCTTTTGATTTCAGCATGCTTCTTGCCAATTCAACAACGGTTCGGTTCTTTCGCTCGGCTACACCGTTTTGTTCGGGGGTGTAGGGTGTGGTTAGTTGCTGCAAGATGCCTTCTTGTTCACAAAATTGCTTGAATTCGGTTGATTGATACTCACCTCCTCGATCCGATCTTAACGCTTTCAGTTTCATACCGGTTTGCGTTTCTGTCATGGCCTTGAACTTCTTGAACATCTTAAATGCTTCGCTTTTGTAGGTAATGAAGAATACCCATGTCATTCTACTGAAATCGTCGATGAACAACATGAAATATTTACTTCCTCCCATTGAACTCGTCTCCATGGGCCCACATAGGTCGGTATGCACCAATTCAAGTACTCGAGTTGCACGGAGAGATTGATCCTTCGGAAATGATAATTTTGATTGTTTGCCAAGAATACACCCTTCGCATAACCCGACTTCCTCTATCTCTGGTAGTCCTATCACCATATTTTTCTGGTTTAGCAATTTCAAACCATTAATATTTAAATGCCCGTACCTTTGATGCCATAACCTGCTTTGATTAGGTTCCATAACTGCAAGTGCAGTATCATCAACCTCTGTAATTTCCAGCGGAAACAAGTTATTTTGTGTCTTCCGAATGGTTGCCATCACATGCTTTGTTGATGACTCCTCAACCTTACAAGTGTTGCCTTCGAATTTGATCGCATACCCACTGTCCATCATTTGCCCGATGCTTAGGAGGTTTTGTGAAAGTTGCGGGATGTAGTATACATTGTGTAGATACCTTGTATTGTTTGCAGTTTGGACAGCCACCTTACCGATACCTTCAACTTGTATTTGTTTGTCGTTGCCGAGTCTCACAGGCTTCTTGTATGACTCGTCCAATTCTTCGAAGAGATACTTGAAACCGGACATGTGATTAGAACATCCGCTGTCCAGGAACCAAACTTGACTCATGTCTGATTTCTCGTCGGTTTTTGCCATGAAGAGCCTGGTTTCGGTGCCTTTCTCATTGCCTTTCTCCTCTACAACATTGGCATGCTCTTCCTCACGCTTCTTCTTGTAGCAATCAGCCTGCACATGGCCGATTCTGTGACAATAGTGGCATTCAACGCCTTGCTGGCCTTGTCCGTCTTCCCTCTTCTTCTTGTAGCAATCTGCCTTGACGTGACCGAACTTGTGGCAATAGTAGCACTCGATATCCTTCTTTGTTGTTTGTTGTTGACGGTTGTCTCCGCTGCTCATGCCTCTTCCACGACCTCTACGGCTGCGACCTCTTCCTCTACTTGAGTTGCCTTTGGTGAGGAACGCCTTAGAATCGTCCTTCTCTTCAGATCTGAGAAGTCGAACTTCATGGGCTTGCAGCGAACCCATCAACTCGTCGAAAGAGTATGTGGACAGATCCTTGGACTCTTCGATGGCTGCCACGACATGGTCGAATTTTGCTGTAAGGCTGCGGAGCACCTTCATAACCACGATCTTTTCTGTGAGATCCTCGCCACAACTCTTGATTTGGTTGACGGTGGATGTGACTCTTGTGAGAAACGCTTGAACAGATTCGCCTTGATTCAAGTTCAATGTCTCGAACTCTCTTCTCAAGCCTTGTAGCCTTATCTCGAGAACTTTTGAATTTCCCCGGAAGGCGGTTTTCAGTGTTATCCATGCCTCCTTTGCGTTGGTGGCTGCTGCAATTTTCGAGAAGATGGTGTCATGCACTGCTTGTTGGATGAAAAACAAAGCTCGTGCATCTTTCTTCTGATTCTCTTGCGGATTAAGATCTGGATTAGGAACTCCATTTGCTATCAAGTCCCATAGGCCATGAGACTTGAACAAGGTCGTCATCTTGATGCTCCAAAAAGCATAGTTTTCGCCTTTGAAGAGAGGTATTGCTGGTTGTGTGACATTCACCATGGTGCTGCCGTTTTCTGCCATAGTCGGATCTGCCCTGATCTCTCACCTTTGGCTCTGATACCAATTTTGTTGGGAAGAATTCGGTAAAAAACAGAACACAGAATTTTTCTCACACAAAAAACGAAATTCTTCTCTTCATACATGCTTGTTACATATGCTGTATATAAAAGACATTACACAACCTAAATTTAGCACCCCACTAACTCTATTACAAGTGCTGCCATATTTAGACATCCACTAACCCCACTAAGCACACAACTCATGACTCAACTAACTACAGAAATTACCTTTCCTAAAATACGAATTAACCAGAAATAACCTGCTACTAAAAAACGCTGCTTCTAATCTGCACCTTCTATGTCTTGCTGACTTGGATTACAATTAACAACAAGTTCACTGTAATTGGCTGCTACACCTTTGCATATATTTCAGGCGACCAAGGTAACGATTCTTACATGTCTGGCTGTATGTCCTACTGTGAGAGCCTCAACAAAACGACTGGTGACGGTGGTCCATGCAATGGGTTCGGTTGCTGCCAGACTGCCATTCCACAAGGGCTCAACTACTACGAAGTGGACTGGGTTTTCAACAGAAACAACGCCTGGGAGTTCAACCCATGCAGTTACGCTGCGGTGGTGCAGGAAGACTGTTACAGCTTCACTGTCCAGGACCTACAAGGGTTTAAATTCTCTGAGAAGAACAATGAAATGTTACCAGTTGTGCTTGATTGGGCTATCCGAGATAACGGCACATGCCTAGCATCCAATAAAGAGAGCAGCACTAAACCGGCATGTCAAAGCAATTACAGTGGATGTGATAACACTACCAATGGTGAGGGATACATCTGCAAATGCTTGCAAGGATACGAGGGCAATCCCTATATCCCTAATGGATGCACAGGTAATTAACTTACTAGGGATAGATCATGTCAGCCGTATAATCGTATATGCTTGTCTATGTACAATTATGCTTGTCCAAATCTGTATAATCACATAGCTAAACCCAGAGACTTTGATTGTGACCTTTTATTGGTATTGCCTACCATACTAACCTGATTAACTCATATGAAGGTCAAACTACCTTTTCCTTTTGTTCTTTAGCCTCTGACAGGTACTTTTTTAGAGTTTAACAAAGTGGGTAAAATTAATTAAGGTTGTAGAAGTTATATATCAGTAATTATTCTAATTAATCTTCTTAAATTAAAGATCGTTTTCTAATTTCTATTCTTGTTGGTGCTGAACAGATATTGATGAATGCAAACTTCCGGATAAATATCCTTGCTACGGAAATTGCCAAAATACAAATGGAAGCTACGCGTGTTCTTGCAGGAAAGGCACATATGGCAATGCCACAATTGCAAATTGCACCAAGGGTGCAGAGAAATTTCCCTATCCTGCTCGAGTGGCTATTGGTAAGTATTATTTTTCATTGAAGAGTAAAAATCAGCTTTTAAATTGTTTAAACTGAACATAGTCTCTATAGATAATCTACACATTTTGTGTACAGCGAGCTAAAATTATTTAAACAATCAGCATGGCTTTTCTATAAACCATACCTATGGAGTTATTTTTCACAAATAGTTATGCTTAAAGGGAAACCACACAAGGATTTTTTTGTTGTTGTTGTATGTCAAAATTCGGAGGAATGAAGTGTCAAAAACAAAATTCGGAAACCATGTTGAATTATGTTGAATCAGAAACAAGCAAACAAACAAACCATGTTGAACTGGTAGCAATTTAATCCAAGAAAATTAGTCACAATTTAATCACAAACAAAAAATTGATTTCTTAATGAAAGATAATGATATAAAATAACTTTCCTTTTTTTGTCCATAACATGCTTAAATTAATTCTGCAGGTCTGATAATTGCGCTCGGATTTGCTATTGGCTTTAGCATTCTTTTATTATATTTTTTTATAGTGAAGCATACCAAATTGTTAGAAGAGAGAAAACAGGAAATGTTAAAGAAAAAGTTCTTCATTCAAAATCGGGGTTTACTTCTAGAACAAATTTTAATATCTTCCCCTTATGATACAACACAAAAAATGAGAATTCTTGGATTACATGAGTTGGAAAAAGCAACAAACAAATTCGATAATGCACTCATTATTGGCCGGGGAGGTCATGGAGAAGTTTATAAGGGTATTTTGTCGGATCAACGTGTTGTGGCCATCAAAAGGTCCAAAATTGTTGATCAGGATGAAATCGATCAGTTCATAAATGAAGTAGTCATTCTCTCACAAGTCAACCATAGGAACGTTGTGAAACTCTATGGATGTTGCCTAGAAACAGAAGTCCCGTTGCTTGCATATGAGTTCATATCGAACGGAACACTTTTTAATCATCTCCATGTGGTGGAACACTGTTCCTTGACATGGAAGCATCGGTTAAGAATTGCCCTTGAGGCTGCAGGAGCAATTTCCTATCTTCACTCATCTGCATCGATATCAGTTCTCCACAGAGATATAAAATCATCAAATATTCTATTGGATGATTATTTCACAACAAAAGTGTCAGATTTTGGGGCATCGAGATCAGTACAAATAGATCAAACGGGCATAACTACAGCAATTCAAGGGACAATCGGGTATTTGGACCCTGAGTACTATTGCACTGGCCGGTTAACCCAAAAAAGTGATGTCTACAGCTTTGGTGTTATTCTAGCTGAATTGCTAACAAGAGAAAAGCCATTATTGTCCTCTAGAAAGTTTGAAGGGGGCAGTCTCATTGCCTATTTTAGATCTGCTATGAATGAGAGCCGTCTCTTTGAAATTTTGGATCCCCTAGTTGTGAACGAGGAACACAAAACAGAACTCGAAGCGGTTGCCAAGCTTGCAGAAATGTGCCTGAGAATGAAAGGAGAAGAAAGGCCAACAATGAAGGAAGTTGAGATACGGCTCGAGGTCTTGTGGCAGTCCAATCAAGAGCACAAACATCCTTGGAAATCTATCACGTCTCAAAGTTTAGAGGAGAGGCAGCTTATGCTACCAGATCACTACAGTACAGGAAATGAAACAACCTTGCAATGTAGTTTTGAACTAGAGCTACAAACGTCATCATCTTATTTCTCCACATAAATGAATTCTTTCCGATATAAGAATGTGAGTAATTATCAAATTTTAGTTGTAAGTGAATTGCTCATTACTTGATAATGGTGATTCTTTATCTTTCCCGTTACCGAAGAAAGTTTAATTTGTGTTATTCTGAAATCTTGATGTTTTGTCTTTCTGTAATACTATTGGTGTACTTAATTAATTGATGTAATTTGAATACTAAGTTTGAGGAATTTGCAAACATTTATATTATGCAGTGCACCCATTTCTAGCTATTCAGGCCTTGTGCTTAACCCTACAAAGTACCATTACTACAATCAGTGGCGGAGGCACATTGAATCAGTGGTAGACAGTTGTCTACACTTAGATTTGAAATGGTGTATCGGTCTATGTGTAATTGTGTTGTTGCCTACCCCTAGACAGCTCAAATTCTTAATTGGTTAATTAAAGATAGTTTGCAACCCACTAGTTGTACCAGTAAGGTTTTTTGCCTACCCACCAGTGGTACCTGGAGATTTTAAATTTTTTGCCTACCACTTGTTTGCAAAATCTGGAGATTTAGAAGAGAAATGTATTGTTTATTGCTGAACTTTAGCCTATTTCTACATGTACTCATTTAAAGATTAGGCTTTTACTCATTTTATGTTTAGACTTTTACTCCTCCTTAGTCGTTTACTCAATTTTTTTTGTTTCTGGTTTGGTTAATGGCATCTAAATGGTCCGTGCCTATTTTCAAGGTTAAAGATGAGGTGAAGGATGAACAACTAGACTATGGTTTTTCGGCCATCTCTCCAGGAATTAGTCTAGCTGACAGAGCTAGATTTTTGCGAAATTTGCCTTCCTCTTAACCCTCTATTCAAGTAGCACCCGAACCCCGTACTAAGAAAAGAAACAAGCTACTGGTGACTGAGCCGCCACGCCGCAGCCTTAGGCTCCAGAAGAATAGAGAGGCTGCTATTGGTCCACGCCTTAGCATGAGGCTCAAGGGATCGATGCTAGCTACAAGTACATGATTGTTTATTTTTTTTAAAAGCATCCCTTAATTATCCCTTAAAGATCCGTTAATATCAGTATGATTTAAAAAGGATGATTCTGTTATCGGTAGTGTATTTGGTACTGATAGAAGATGATTAATCTGCTATCAGTATGGAAACGTCAGCAAGTTTCTTGTTTCTTCTATCGTGTTGGCCTCTAGCGGTAGGGATCCGTTACTAAATCCAATTTTAACCAGATGGAAGACTCTATTTCTGTAGTAGTGTCTGTACTTCTCCTGTTTGCTCAGACTTGTTCTTATTTTGTGACTCTATCTCACAGTTGTTCCTTTAACGACGGATGAATGCACTATCAAGGAATATCATATGAAAATCCTGAAAAAGAAAAAGAAAAATGGAAAAAGGAGACCCTTTTGTCACATTGATAGAATAAACTTCACTTAAGAGAAAAGCTGAAATGGAAAAAAGGAAACACCCCTTATTATATATGCCTCTCAAAATATTGATGTGGTGGAACTAGTAACTTTATTTTCAGAAGCATCACTAGAGACATTATATCACTATCTAAAATAAGCAATAGAAGCGGAATGCAAGAGATGTTGAGGAAACAAAGTGGGCTTTTGTTAGTATCAGGTCTTTCCAAAAGGCCATAATTTATGTCTGTTACTCTCTACAGTGCCATTATGTGTGGGCTGTGAATTTGGTATATAGTCCGATAGCCCAATAAGAGCCTACATAAATGGACTAACATCTAGTTATTATAATTAGTTAGGCCATAACCAATCTTTTACTTAGCGGGTTCCAAAAAGGACCTTAATTAAACCCTATTGAATCGTTTAATTTCATTTTGTAATTAACAGCACCTGTTATTGCAGATACATAATAAAACCTTGAATTGCGGCCCTTGGAACTCTCTTAATTTGAAGCTAAAGCTGATTAGTGGAACAAATTTTGGGACTGGAATTCATTTGCCCCTTGGTTATTAATTAAAGTCAATATGCCCCTTGGTCAATCAATCGGAAGAATTTAAAATTTTGTGAAGATGATGTTATGATAGGTACCACTAGTTAAATAATAATTGAATAATCATTCTAATCCCCGCACTTGAGTACCCGCATCGTACCCGCAGTTAATCCCGTCGTGATTAACTTCCATAACAATACGGACCTTCCATTTTGAAATTCAAATATTCATTTCTCTCTGTTTTTTTCTTTTTCGAAGCCTTCGGCGATTTTGTGGCAATTTCGAAACTGGAAGCGATTTCCTGTGGTTCTCACAAGCTGAATCGGTGATTCGGAAAGGTGATCACCGAGGTTAATATTTGATTTTTTATTAATTTTGAGTTTATTTTTGTTCTGGTGAATTAATAATGATCGTTTTGTTTCTATTTCATATATACAATCGTGTTTCAATGTTGCTGGATTTGAGATGTTTTTTGACAATTTAATTTGCGAAGATGATGTAATTGTCTATTTTGTGTTAATTTCATCATTTTATTAAGAAATCGCTTGATATATCTTGTATTAATACCTGACAGAACTAGTCTAAATATATGATTGAATGTATAAGTTTAGTTCGTATGATTTTTGTATGAGTTTGTTTGTATGAGATGTTAGTACTTGATTTATATGTTATAAATACTTGATGTGTATAATAAGTAGGGGAATATATCTGTTTGTGATGTGTAAATGTACAATTTTGTGTTTACAGCTATTAATACTTCCTTATATCTCTGTTAATACTTCTTTTTGCAGGCCTTAGATCAATTCAGCTCTGGTGATCTTCTTTCTGGTAATATATTCATCTTTTGTAGGTGTAGATATTTTGCTTTATAGATGTATAAGTATGAGAATATATCTGTTTGTGATGTGTAAGTGTAAAATTTTGTTTTTACATATATTAATACGTCATTATATCTGTGTTAATACTTCTTTTTGTAGGCATTAGTTCAATTCATTTCTAGTAATCTTTTTTCAGGTAATATATCATTTTTTTGTAGGTGTACATTTTTTATTTTGTTTTATAGATGTATACACTAGCTCTTTTCGTTATATGTGGTTGTATGTGTATGTATTGGCAAATATAAATACTTCTCATTTTTAGTATTAATACTTGACATAATAGTCATGTACATTTTGGTATTACAGGTATTAATACTTGGATACATTTATGTCAATACTTGATTGCATATATATTCATTAATTATAACAGATATGAATATTTTGCATATGTGATATGTAAAATGTTAAAATGATAATACTTTGCATTTTATTGTTCAATATTATGATGGATATTGATCTAAATGAGTCTTTTAGAGATGAATTATGCATAGAATATAATGGTGATGCATTGGGTGAGGTGAATTTGTATCGTTTCTATGAAGATTTGCATCGTGCAAATGAAGCAATAAGTGATGATGTGGACATTAGAGAGTTTGACTGGGATCTGAACACCATATTGGATGTTTCACAACATGAAACAGTCAATTTTCAAGGTGATAAATCTGATGTACATGGAAATGCAAGAATTGAGGTTGTTGTTGTGGGCATCAGAGATTTTGACTTAAATCTGAACATGGAATCTCTCAATAATGAGTTGGATGTTGTACAACATGGAGTCAATGTCGATAATATTGAAAATGCGGAAGTTGAGGTTCAAGGTGAAAGATATGTAGAAGAAGGTGAAGGAGTTGTAGAAGATGAAGTAGATGATATGTAAGATGATCATGAATTATTGCCACCAGCTGTTGGTGATGTATTTGATTCGATTGATGAAGCACGCTAATATTATGAGTTATATGCAAAGAAAATTGGATTTGCTGTTGTAAAAAGGTCAAACCATAAGAAGAGGGGTACTACCGTAGTCAACCATGTAACATTTGTCTGTGGCAAATGCAAAGAGCCATTAAGTCTTGATGATGGACCTGTCCCACAGAGGAATAAGGATTATATAGGGACATGTTGTAAGGCATGTGTTAAATTGGGAGATTCTGATTTGAGTGGAAATTAGGTAGTAAAGAAAGTGATTTTAGGGCACAATCATGATTTGGCACCTGAAACAATATTCCTTATTGCAGGATTCCGATATATCCCAAGCCAATACCAGAGATTATTGGAGTTTAATGAAGACCAAGATCTTGCGGTATCAGTTAATATCAATCTTGTAATAAAAACTGCTGGAGGTTATATGCGGTGTCCTTTTACTAGTAAAGATGCGCAAAATCATATTGACAAATACAAGAGGTTGAAATTGCAATCTATTGGTGGGAATGATGCTCAATTACTCTTTGCTTACTTTGGAGTGAAGGAAAAGATCGATAGAGATTTTTTTATAGATACGAATATACAACTGATGGGCGTTTATGGAGCATATTTTGGGCTGATGGCTGTAGTCGAGCATCTTACAAGTATTTTCACGATGTTATTGTTATGGATGCAACATACTTGACGAATAGGTAATAATTCTTTTTTTTCCAGAATAAATGTCAATATTTTTTTTACTATGATATGTCAAAATATGTACCAATAGTAGGATATACAAAGACATATGTAGGTATAAATACATAGTTTTTAAGAGTAAATACATGGATCAGTTGAAATTAATACAATAATATATATGTATGGTTAATAATTTGTCTTTTTTGACGTGTCTCAGGTATGATATGCCTCTTGTGTTATTCATCGGTGTTAACCACCATGGTCAGACTATTATCTTCGGTTGTGCTTTGCTCGGTAGGGAAAGTGTGGAAGATTATAAATGGTGCATTGCCAGGTAAAAATACTTGATGTGTTTAGATATTAGTAACTAATCTGAAATGTAAGGGTAAATATTTGGTATGCTACTTAAGAACAATTGGATTGTTAGTTGTAAATATTTGATGTGTTCAGATATAAATACTTGATAGTTGCATAATCAATACCTGATATAAATACTTGGTAGTTGTACACTCAAGTATTGTATACATATTAGAGTTTGTTGGTATAAATACTTGGTAATAGTTGGTAAATACTTGGTATGCTATTTAAGAACAATTAAAATGTTAGTTGTAAATACTTGAGGTGTTTAGATATAAATACTTGGTAGTTGCATAGTTGGCTATTAATACTTTTGCATTCTCTAGGTTTTTGGAATGTATGGATGGTGTGAAACCGGGAGGTATTCTTACCGAAGGAGAGGAAGAAATGGCAAGTAGTCAATTCAATGATCTGAACCAACTTGTAGATACAATAGTTGCTTCAGCGGAGAAACCAAATAAAGAGGGAGAAAACAAAGTTCTGAAGTTGGGCAGCAACGAAGCCAAATTGCAAGCCCCACTGTACCAGCAGTTGGGCAAGAAGTTGTGAAAAAATCTGGAGTTCAAGAAGTTGGGCAAGAACCTGTAGTGCAAGAAGTTGGTCAGAAGACAGTAGAGCAAGTTTCACAAGAATCAGCGGTTGATCTTTCTAAAATGGATCATCCAACTTTTAGCATTGGATTTACCCCACCTGCCCCTAAAGTGCAACCAAACCCCAAAGAAGAGAAACAACCAAGCCACAAAAAAGAGAACAAAGCAAATCCCAAAGATATTACATATAAGAGAAAACAGAAGGCAAAAGATACACGTGTACATAGGAGTTACAAACCGAGGAAAGCAAAGAAACATATAAGAGAAGTAGAAAGTACTCCTGAGGTACAGATAGTGGCAGCAGAGGAAGAGCCTGTAATAGAAGAATTACCTTATATTGCAGATTTACCTCCATTGGATGTTCCTTTTGATGAATGGGTTGTGTCAGCTGTTATTAAAACATATGTAAAACTTGAAATAGTGCCTATCAAATCTACCGATGTTTATAAAGACTGGAGTTATGGTAGAGATAGCTTGTTTGCTGATAATGGTAGCCTACCGTTAAGTGAACCAATGGAAATGCCAGATGAAACATGGGATTATGGTTTTAGAAATATCATCAGTGAGCAACAATGCAGACTTCTTGAGATTGGGCTATTAAGTTATTCCAATTTGAGCTGAAGGAAACAGACTATGCATTCAAGAACTTAGAGTTGAAAATTTTTGCCACTGGTATACAATTTAAAAATTTGTTGTTCAGTCAGAACTTCATTGGTTCTGAGGTAAAAAATTTAAAATTTACTTTGTTGATAAATTGAACTGTACATAGAAAATGAGTAAAAACTAAAATGTTAGGCTAAATACTTGGTATGTTATTTAAGAACAATTGGAATGTTAGTTGTAAATACTTGATGTGTTTAGATATAAATAATTGATAGTTGCATAATCAATACCTGATATGATCAGCATGCACACTTCAGTATTATATACATATTAGAGTGTTTAGGTATAAATACTTACAAACATCTGAATTTATAGGTACTGATAGGTACACCTATAAACATTAATACCTGAATTTAACTGTACAATTTCAGAATATCTGTCAATTCTTACAAACATAGTTATTAACACCTGAATTTATAAGTATTGATAGCTACACCTATAAACATTATTACCTGAATTTATAGCTGAAATTATAGTAATTGATATATATGATTAAGAATTTGCTAAACAATTGATAATTGTGTACCACTTTTGTCTGATGTTTCATACTCTTGAATTTTTTTTAATTTGTTATTCTCTATAATCTAGCACCGAAAATGCAATACTTTCAGCTTTTGAAAGATGCACCAAACTTGTTTGGCCCTCAATTTTCAACTGCAAGATGACTTTTTACCCCGTTGTGTGATCGTGATCATTGGATACTTGCTGCGGCAGATTTGCATAACCGAGAAATTAACATGTACAACTCTTGTGATGATCAATTCAATGACTTCTATTTTGAGTCGCACATAGAAACAATTAGATGGATGAAATGTTTTCTGGCTTGGAGGCTTGGTGAGTTTAATCTTATTTATTTTTCTTCTTACATTTGTAAATGTGCTAGGTATAAATACATGATATCACAGGGATGTTACCTAATATTATACAACTTGGTAGTTTCATAATAATACCTGATATGATACAGCATGCACACTCAAATATTATATAAATATTGGAGGCTTTAGGTATTAATACTTGGTATGTACATAATCAATAGTTGGTATCATCAGCATGCATACTTGGAATGTTACCTAATATTATACAACTTAATGGAATACTTGAAATAATTCTTTTTTGAGGTGATGAAGAATGAAAAGATGTTGAAATTACCTGGCAGGAATGTCCAAAGTAAAAGAAATCAAACGATTGTGCAATATTTGTTATTCGCATCATTGATTGCTTAATAAGGAATGTTCCTATGGACTTTGATTAGGTAAATTTTTTTCAGGAATGCTCCTATGGACTTTGTAAAAATATATATTGTATTGTATTTCATTGAAGTTTCATTTATTTTATGAACTAATGTTATTTTTTGTATTGTAGGATCTTATCAGGAAGGAGCGTCATAGCTTAGCATATAATCTTCTTATCCATGATAAGAATGATTGCAAATTTGGTGCATAATAAAAATGAATTGTCTTAATTTGGGTATGAAACTGTTTGTGTATGAAACTATTTGTCTTAATTTGTGTTAGGAACTGTGTTAATTTCAGGTTGGAACTGTTATTAATTTGGGTATGAAACTGTTTGTGATAATTTTGTGTAATAACTGATATATTTGTGTGATGAATGTTATGTAGTGCACAATATGTATGTTGGAAGTGATATGTTGCTAATTGATATGTTTTTGGTAATTGTCAAGTTAACTGTTATGTGGTAATTTTAGAGTTTTAATTGATATGAATTTGTCTAAGATAATTGATATGTGAAGTTTTTTGTTTGTTATAACTGTGTAGATATAAATATTTTTTTAAGATTGTTATTCATCCTGCGGGTACGATGCGGGTAAATTTTTTAAGATTGTTATTCATCCAACGTAATATAGATATAAATATTTTATTTCGTAAGTATAAATATCACACCCTTATAGTTATAAATACTTTGTTTCGTAAGTATAAATACCACAAGCATATAGATATAAATACTTTATTACCCGCACATATGCTAAGTCAACATTTTTTGGTCAACATTTGTAGTCAATATTTTTTGTTGACAATTTTAGTGGTCCCACATACCATTTGAGTGGTTCCCTAATGCGGGTACGACGCAAAGACTTCAAGAAAAGATGCGGATAAGGTTATTTTAGAAAAATTCATATATCATATATGTAGTTCATTGTATAGATATAAATATTTGTCCTGTTTGAGCTATATACTTCACAATGTTACTATAAATATTTGTAAAACAAAATTACAGTTTTGAAAACGGTAGCGGTCCCCACAAGCAGTTATGGCAGTTTAGGGTACAGTGCGGATACTCAACTGCGGGTACTCATATCAGATTTCATAATAATTAAGCCATGGCAACCATTTATATGACTTTTAGTTCTTTAATTAAATTAATATATAGTCTGCCACGTGCAGCCCCCACAACTAATTCGGCTGATATCCTTAACATATTATAGACGATGTAATAACAATTCCCAATTGGCATTTTATTACAACTTAATTAATATATATAATAATAGAAAAAAAATTAGGACTAACATGGAATATTAATTCTTACGTCATGCATTTGACCTTTGGTAGATCGTGATTGAAAACACGAAAATTGATTTTGATAAATTACATTTGAATATATTATGATCTATTTTAGACTTTTGTGATTCTTTTGTGATTCTTTTGGAATATATATTGGGCCAAGCTGAAAAGAGGTTAATCTATTTTAGACTTTTGTGATTCTTTTTATCCAATGAAATTTTTTTATTTTTTTTCCTCAGAAGAAGAAAATTTGCATGAACGGACTTTTCGTAGATCGTGTCTTTTATATATTTTTTACAAACCGGTTCATTAATTCTGTTTTTTCCGGTTCAATTTGCATGAACGGACTTTCAAATAAATCAAATCTGAAAAGAGCCGTGTCCAGTTCATTCCAGTTCATTGTCAGTTCCGGTCCAGCTTTTATAGGAAATAAATCTGCTGCGATTCAAAAGGATTGCAGGAAGCCTGCTATTCCAAATCTAACTATTAATTTTTTAGAATGCACGAATCTTAAAATAAATTGGTTTTTAGGCACAAATCTAAAAACTGATGAACAGTTTGATTAGGAATCGCAGGCTCCCTAACAGTTAAATTTGAAATAGCAGGCTCCCTAACAGTTAGATTTGGAATAGCAGGCTCCAGCTATTCTTTGGAATCAAAGCAGATTTATTTCCAGCTTTTATAACACTGATTCTAAGTTTTGATGTTACCGCTAATTAAGAAACTGGATGACATCAAAATTTCACCGCAATCTACTAATATTCTATATAAATTTTTATATAATTTTTAAAAATAAAAAAATTATGGTACACTCAGTCCAGGGAATCTCTGCTTAATTAAATCAATCCCAGAATTTGTCTTGTTGTATATTGGAAGCGCTCGCCTCTCGAATCCTTTGGGGACGATTTCTCTCTATTAATTTGTCGTTTATGTCATGACGCGCCTCCTTACGATTGTTGGAACATGACGCGTCACCTTGTGAATGTTCTCGCTCCAATAATATTGACTAGTTACTTTGACAAGTCAATACAATTTAATGAGGCGTGGCATGTGAACAGTACCCTTATACAATTTAATGAACCTAAAATCCAAAAAATCACACGAGGTATATTATACAATTCAACAAGATCCGAATCTGTTGCGGTGCTTCACATGTGAACAGTATTCTAAAATATCTGCTTTTTCGAATACAGCTATTGAATTGTTTCGAGATACGTGCAAAGAAAAACCAGCTAAAACAATCTTTATGTTAAAATTGGACGACTGGATTTGAAAAAACAAAAATAGTATTTTATATCTTAACTCGTATCTTACGTTTTTAGTTTTGTTTTCAAAATTAAAACAATTCATCCGAATCACTTAACACAATTCTTATATTAAAATATACTTAGTGACAAAATTTTATATTTTTCAATAACCTTTTACTATCTTTTTAGATAGGTACAAAGTTAATATTTTTCAAAACTACCAAATTCTTTCACATTAAGATTCACACCGTATATTTAGACTCACTGTTAGTTTATAATTTTAATTTTTGTACGAACATCAAATTAAGAGAACCGAACGGTCCTTATCAATCACTTGTCGGTATCAGATTCCTATTCAATCTTATTAATTTATAAGCCTCACATGCATGATGAATCATTGCATTGCTCAACATAATCCACAGATTTCCAATCCTACTCAGTAACCAGTAAGCAGTCACTTTCAAGCATACCATTATCTTAGAAACTTACAGGAAAAAACTTGGAGGAATCACTTGTTGGTATCACATTTTCATCTTTCAGAAATTCTAGAATCATGATAAAGCAACTACTCAATTTAACAATGTCTAATTCCTTTGCTTTTCAAAGCATTCTTCTTTCCATTGCTATCCTTGTCTTTGTAAAATTTATTATCTCTAATACAACCAACAAAAGGAAACTGCCTCCGAGTCCTCTGGGACTGCCCTTCATCGGTCACCTCTATCTTTTCAAAAAGCCCCTCCACCATGCCCTCGCCCGCATATCACAAAAATACGGCCCCATCACCTTTCTTCGCTTTGGTCCTCGGCCAGTTCTCATCATCTCCTCTAAATTATTGGCTGAAGAGTGCTTTACCACCCACGACTTGGCCTTAGCTAAGAGACCTCAATTACCCTCAGCCAAACGCAACAACGGAAAAGTCGAGATCGTTGGCATAGGTGTGGCCAACTACGGTCCCTTCTGGCGTAGTGTCAGGAGGATTGCAGCTGTCGAGCTCCTCTCTGCTCAGCGTTTACATGCATCGTCGGATGTTCGTGCCAGAGAGGTCCAAGACATGGCTCGCCGACTCTTCAAGTCTTGGAAGAATTGTTGTATTGGATCGAAGAGCTCAGATGGGGCAAAGAAGCTTGAGCTGAAAACAAATCTATTTGAACTATCGCTTAACTTGTTGATGACAACAATAGCAGGGAAGAGGTCCTATGGAGATAACATAGATGACTTGGATGAGAAAAAAAGGTTTAGGGAAGCCGTGGAGGAGCACTTTGCCTTGAGCGGGGCATCTAATATCGAAGACTTCGTTCCAGTGCTTCGGTTCCTGGATCTAAATGGAGTGATGAAGAAAAAGGCAGACTTGTCAAAGCAACAGATAGAGATGATCGGAAAGCTAATCGAAGATGATAGATGTAAAAGAACAGTAATTGAGAAGAAGAGAAGGTAATCTTTTATTATTGATTTTCTTAAGAATGAATACAAGTACAGAGAGGGCTATATATAGCCTATTGTATCAGCTAACAGATGCTGAGTAATCTTCTCTAATAAGCTAACAACCTGTGTATAACAGAATAGTAACAGAACTCTAACAACCTTTGACCATAGTCAAAGCAGTGTTATCATTATCATTATCACCCCCCTCAAGTCCTGTGTAGATGCAATAACACAGAGCTTGGTGCGCAAGCTAGTAAATCGAGAAGAACCCAGACTTTTGGTGAGAGCATCAGCAACCTGATCTTGAGAAGACAGGAAACGCACAAAAAGGCGACGGGAAGCTACCAAGTCACGAACAAAATGAATGTCAACCTCAATATGTTTGGTGCGAGCATGATGGACCGGGTTGGCAGCAAGGAAAGTCGCACCAAGGTTATCACACCACAAAACCGGGGACTCAATTTGGTCAGGAATGAGTTCGGTGAGAAGTGACTGAAGCCACACGACTTCAGCAGCAGCAGCAGCAAGGGCGCGGTATTCTGCCTCTGTACTAGACCGAGCAACAGTGCTTTGTTTCTTTGAAGACCATGAGACAAGAGAGTTGCCAAGAAAGACGCAATAGCCGGTAGTAGACCGGCGGTCATCAGGGCTGCCGGCCCAGTCAGCATCTGAAAACACCTGAAGAGAAAGATGAGAGGAAGGGCGAAGAAGCAAACCATAAGAAATAGTGCCTTTGAGGTAACGGAGAAGACGCTTCACTGCTGACCAGTGATGTTCTGTGGGAGAGTGCATAAAAAGAGAGACCCGATTAACCGCAAAAGCAATCTCGGGACGAGTGATGGTAGCATACTGAAGGGCCCCTACAATACTCCGATACAAATGAGGATCAGAAAAGGGATCTCCTTGAAGCTTGGAGAGTTGGAGACCACTTTGCATAGGAGTAGAAACAGGTTTGGCATTCTCCATTTTGGCTCTATGTAAAAGATCAGTAATGTACTGACTTTGTGAAAGAAGAAGACCTGAATCAGTTTTTGTGGCCATGATACCCAAAAAATAGGAGAGGCAGCCAAGATCCTTAATGGTGAAGGTATCATGAAGTCGAGAGATAAGATGATCAACTAGAGGAGATGAAGTGCCGGTGATAATAATATCATCGACATAAACAAGAAGGTAAACCGCATCATGGGAAGTACGCTTGATGAAGAGAGAGGGGTCAGATTGAGAAGCCACAAATCCGAGAGAGGCAAGAAAATCCCGAAGTCGGTGAAACCACGCTCGAGGGGCTTGCTTTAGGCCATAGAGAGCCTTTTTGAGAAGACAAACATGATTAGGGTAATCGGGATTGACAAAGCCCGGTGGTTGAGCCATGTAAACAACTTCATTGAGTTTGCCATGAAGAAAGGCATTGTTAACGTCAAGTTGACGAAGGGACCAACCTTTGGAAAGGGCTAAAGAGAGAAGAGTACGAATGGTGACGGGTTTGACTACGGGACTAAAGGTCTCATTGTAGTCGATACCTTCCTCTTGTGTATAGCCTTTGGCCACAAGCCGGGCTTTGAAACGGTCAATAGACCCATCAGCCTTACGCTTAATCCGATAAACCCATTTACAGCCTACCACATGTTGGTGTTCGGGAGGAGGAACAAGGTCCCAAGTTTTGTTTTGAGCAAGGGCATCAAGCTCAAGAGCCATGGCTCGAAGCCAATGAGAAGAGGTTTTAGCTTGAGTGAAACAAGTCGGTTCTTGCTCTGGAAGGGCAGCTGCTGTATAGGAAACAAAATCTGGAAAATTCCTTTTTGTTCTGGTATTGTCGCGGGTCCTGGTGGTCATTTGATGAGAGCGAGGAGGAGATGGTGGAAGAGGAGAAGGAGGAGGGGGAGGGGAGGAAGAAGGCTGATTAGAAGAAGGCTGATTAGGAGAAGGCTGATTAGGAGAGGTGGCTGGAATAGAGAGAATGGTTAAAGAATTAGGTGAGGGTGATGGCTGAGAAGAAGGATTTGAAGGTAAAGTGGGTGTGGAGAAAGGAAAAACTGATTCATGAAAAACAACATGACGAGAAATGTAGATCCGATCAGTAGGTAAATGAAGGCACTTGTATCCTTTGTGAAGAGAAGAATAGCCAAGAAAGATACATGGCAAAGAGCGAGGCTCGAGTTTGGTTTTCGCATAAGGTCGAAGCCAAGGGTAGCATAAGCAACCAAGAGCTTTAAAGAAAGAGTAGTCAGGTTGGCGGCTGAAAAGAAGCTCAAATGGGGATTTAAAGTTCAGCACGGCTGTGGGAAGGCGATTGATGATGAAAACAATGCTGTCGAAGATGTGATCCCAATAAACAATCGGAATTGAAGCCCGATCCATGGAGGCTAAGGCAAGCTCCACTACATGCCTATGTTTACGTTCAACAACGCCATTTTGCTCAGGAGTATAGGGACAAGAGACCCGAAATGTGATTTCAGGAAAACGGCTCATGAGAGGTTTAAATTCAGCACCTCCATCACACTGCAGGGATTGAATGGAAGAAGATAGAAGATTTTCTACTCGAGTTTTGAAACCCGCAAAAATGTCAGCAACTTGGGACTTGGCAGAACATGTAAATAACCAAGAGAAACGAGAAAAATCATCGACAAACAAGACATAAAATCTATTGCCAAGTAAAGAAGTGGAGGGAGAAGGCCCCCATACATCAACATGTACAAGTTCTAACGGCTTAGAAGCCTTATTTGAAGTTAAAGAAAAGGGTAATCTATGAGATTTGAATTTCTGACAAGCATCACAATGTAAAGATTTGGAGACTGAAGGAATGAGATTATTCTTTTGAAGATGCTGAATAACAGGAGATGAGGTATGACCAAGCCGGTGGTGCCAAAGATCGCCACTAGAAACATCACATAGGAGAGCAGTAGAACCGGGTAGAAAGTAAAGACCGTGAGAAATCCCGCCTTCAAGCAGCACACTTTGAGTCTTGGGATCCTTAAGTACACAACCAGATTTGTTAAATTCAACAATAATATTGTTGTCTCGAGTGAGCCGAGAGATACTGATTAGTCTTTTGGTAATGTGAGGAACATGCAAAACATTTGCAAGAGTCAGGTTTTGCTGGCCAGAAGATAGAAATGAGATGCCAGTATGAGAAATAGGTAAACCTTGACCATTACCAACTCTAACAACATCAGTACCTTGATAAGGAGAGTAGGTAGTGAGGCAATTCAGATCGGGGACAATGTGAGAGGAGGCACCAGAATCCAGAAACCAGTCACTGGTAGGAGAAGAGGAGGGCTGAGCAAGATTGACCTGAGGGGAAGAAGAAGGATCATCATCATAACGGTACCAGCACTCTTTGGCTGTGTGACCAATTTTCAGACAAATTTGACATTGCTGAGTTGTAGTGGTGCCTTTGCCACCAGTGCCACCAGTGCCACCATTGCCACGCCCTTGAGAAGTGTTCTGAGAGGATCCAGGGGAGGCATTGGATCGCCCACGGCCACGGCCTCTTCCTCCACGCTGAGAAGAACGGTTGAGCTGCTGAGAGATGTAAGCAGTGGCTAATTGTTGCTGAGTGTGCCAAGGTAGAGTAGAGAGAAGAGCAGGAGCGAGAACGGAGGAGAGATTTGGGGAAGAAAAATTAGATTCGGCAGCTACTGGAGTAGGTAGGAGCGCAGGGGAGGAATTATTTGAAGTCTTAACGGGTCCAAGGGATAAAGAACCCGAATCGGTCCCTTTAGAAATAAAGGGGTCTCCTAGAGTGAGATGCGCCGTTTGATCACACACGGCTTGAGAGGCAAGGCGCGACTCGAAATTGAGAAGGTGACTGTGAAGATCGGCGATGGAGAAGCAGGTGCTCTGGGAGGTGAGGGAAGTAACGAGGGAGTTGTACTCCGGAGGCAAGCCAGCAAAGAGACAAAGGGACAGATCCTGATCACTGACTTCACAGCCAATGGAGCGCAATTGGAAGGCAATAGACTTGAGGCGATTGAGATAGGCAGTGCAGGTGAGATTTCCCTTCTTCAAGGTTTGAAGCTGAAGCTTCAATTCAAGAACACGAGAGGTGGAGTGAGCTGAATAGGTCGAGTGAAGCATCTGCCAAAGAGACGCCGAAGTATCACAGCAAATGGCTTGCGGGAGAATCTCAGAACTAAGACCGGACAGGAGCCAGGCCAAGATAAGTTGATCTTGCCGTTGCCAGAGATCAGTCGGCGGAGCTGTGCTTGCGGTATGAGCAGAATCGGTGAGAGTGCTTGAAGCGGCTGAAGAAGAGGAAGTGAGATAAGCGAGAAGACCATGGCCCCGAATTACAGGTAACACTTGAGCTTTCCAAAGCAAGAAATTCGAATCATCAAGCTTAGGAGTGATTGAGTAGTGAAATTGAATCGGATTGACCACAGGAGGTAGAGGAGAAGAAATAGGGGTAGAAGTGGTACCAGTATCAGCCATGAGAGCTTGATCTGGTAGTACTGGTAAGAGGTGGAAAGAGGATCAGACCAAGGCGTTTGCCGAAAAGGCCTCTGATACCATGATAGATGTAAAAGAACAGTAATTGAGAAGAAGAGAAGGTAATCTTTTATTATTGATTTTCTTAAGAATGAATACAAGTACAGAGAGGGCTATATATAGCCTATTGTATCAGCTAACAGATGCTGAGTAATCTTCTCTAATAAGCTAACAACCTGTGTATAACAGAATAGTAACAGAACTCTAACAACCTTTGACCATAGTCAAAGCAGTGTTATCATTATCATTATCAGAAGAGCACCGAACAAGTAGTGCTGAAACAAAGAAAACAATGATAGCTCATTTGCTTGAATTGCAAAGAAAGGATCCAGAGGGATACAGTGACCATATAATTCAAAGTATCAGCTTGGTATGTTAAGCGCCCACAACTGAAAACAAGTACAAACAAGATAAAATTGTGTTGAATAGTTATATTTTTCTAATTTCAAGTCAGATTTTGGTTTAACTATTTTTGTCATTGTAAATTTAGAGCATCTTACTTGCCGGAACGGATACCTCGGCTAACACAGTGGAATGGGCAATGGCCAACCTACTGAACAATCCAGAAGTGCTCAAGAAGGCGGTGGCTGAAATTGACGAGCATGTCGGGAATGAGCGGTTGATAGAGGAGTCTGACATGGCACAGGTTCCGTACCTTCAATGCATTCTGAGCGAAGTGCTCCGTCTTTACCCTGGTGGGCCTCTTCTTGGGCCTCATGAATCACGCGAAGATGTAACCATTGGAGGCTACAACATACCATGCAAAACTATGGTGTTAGTGAATGTGTATCATATTCACAGAGATCCCGACATATGGGAAGAACCTGAGAAATTTAAACCGGAGAGATTTGAGAATGGGAAGGCTGAGGGTAAGTGGATGATACCATTTGGGATGGGCAGGAGAAGGTGCCCGGGGGAAGGCCTCGCCATGCGAGAAGTCGGGTTGATATTAGGAATTTTAATTCAATGTTTCGACTGGGAAAGAACCGGGGATGAACTCGTCGACATGACTGAGGGTTCTGGTCTGACCCTTCCTAAAGCCGTTCCACTCGAAGCAATGTATCGGCCCCGAGAAGCCATGATAAAGGTTCTTTCTGAGTTGTGATCTCCATGTGACTGCCCATAGCTCTTTATTTGGTGAACCTTTGATCTTGTTAAGGACCATTTTGTAATATTTCATTTTTAGTTTACAATAAAATTATTAAGTGGGTGGGGCATATGCAAAAGTATATCAATTCCTTTATATTATGTCTTACATTTCTCATTTGTTATGGGTTACATTTCTTCATCTATCACCTCTAACATTAAAAAATGACACTTGTACATGAATGATTATGAGGGGTTGGTTCCTTGACCTAATTCCTATTTTAATCTTTTCCTTCACCTAATGCACTATCAAGGATACATCATATCACAATCCTAAAAAGAAAAAAAGGAAAGAGGAAACCCTTTTGTCAAAATATTGATGTGTTGGAACTAGTAACTTTGTTTCCGGGAGCATAACAAGAGATATTATATCACTGTCCTAAAATAGGAAATAGAAGCCGAATGCAATAGATGTTGAGGAAACAAATTGGGATTTTGTTAGTATCAGGTCTTTCCAAAAGGCCTTAATTTATGTCTATTACTCTCTACAGTGGCATTATGGGTGGGCTGTGAATTGGATCCATAGTCCGGTAGCCCAATAAGAGCCTACATAAATGGACTCAGCGGTATTAAAATTAGATAATCCATAACCAAACTTATACTTAGCGGGTTCCAAAAAGGACCTTAATTAAAACCCAATTGAAATAGTAAAGTCAAATCTGTTATGGAAGATACATAATAAAACCTTCAATTGCGACCCTTAAAAATCTCTTAATTTGAAGCTAAAGTGTGACCACCTTTATTCTATAACCAAAATGTGCCTTGCATTACACTACCAGAAAAATGGCCTATACTGGAATAACAAAATAACAATTCCTATGCGCATTTGGATTGTTCTACTTTGAAGACTAAGATACTACAATTAATTAAAATATGGGCTTAGCCCGAACTAAATTTCACAGTATATATGGCCCATAAAAAGGTCAATCTTTTGTTAGACTTCTGTAATTATTTTATTTTTAGTAAAATTTTAATTAGTAGATTTTTCCTTCTCCATTTCAGAAGAAAATTCCACACTAGTATATGTAACTAATCTTTCTAGACATAGAGAAGAGAGCGTAAACATTATTGTTGGTTTCCATGTCAAGATAACTCATCCATTTCAAATATACGAGTAATATTTGTTTAGCACCTTTCTGAACAATTTTATAAGAGTGAGACTACGGTGCTATGCATAGCACGGATTGGGTCCGTGCTATGGCTCAAAATTTGACTTTTCAAAATCCTAACGGTCGATCCGAACCGTTCAACATGATTATAAAATGAATATGTACTTGCAAGACAAATTTTACATTTTTTCGAATTTTTTTACTATTTTTTCGAAAATCATTTGATCTGAACATTGTGGACCATCCAAAAACAGCCTATCTAAAAAAATAGTAAAAAAATTCGAAAAAATGTAAAATTTGGTTTGCAAGTATATATTCATTTTATAATCATGTTGAACGGTTCGGATCGACCGTTAGGATTTTGAAAAGTCAAATTTTGAGCCGTAGCACGGACCCAATCCGTACTATGCATAGCACCGTAGCCTCACTCATTTTATAAAATATAAAATATTTTACTTCTCCCCTCAAGAATCTCTCACTCAAATACCATATATTAGATTTTGAGAGGAAAATAACTTATTTTATGAATTAAAGAACTGTAGATCTCTTCGTTAGTTTTTTTCCAATTTGAAATTTCTTCGTCGGAGATTACTTTCACGAAGAAGATATCGTCTTTCTTGTCTAATTCATTGTTGTAATCTCGTCTGTTCAAAAGAGATGTCTCAGAGAAATACATGTATAGGGAATAAATGTTTTAGAAATGAGAGAGATATCTTAGAAAAATTATATAAAGATGTATTATAACATAAATGCACGGATCGATTACGTGGACAATTTTGTACTTCTTTCATCACAAACGGTCCATGCAATAAGATCGTGTACAATCGTTGGAGGATTAATATACACGCATCTAAAAATACATTACAACATTCATATACGATTTTTAATAAATAATTATGTGTAAAGTGTACACGGTTTTTAATAAAAAACTGTGTATAAATTTTAGAGTACATTTATATACATATTTTTTTATTAAAAATTGTATATGAATGTTGAATTAAAATTTCAAAATAATGTTTTCTTATTATTGACAAAGATTTTATTAAAATTTTGATAAAATGTGTATAATATAACAGCATATAAATAGTACTTTTTTGCAATAGTGTACGGCGCACTGCAGTCTAGGGAATCTATGTTTCAATCTATCGTAAGGAAGAGCGCGCTCGCCTCGAGATTTTTTGGGGAACGATTTGTCGTGTGCACGAAACTCTCTATTAGTTTGTCATTTATGTCACGACGCGCCTCCTTACGATAGTTGGAACATGACGTGTCACCTTGTTCTTAATTGCTTCAATATTGACACGAGGAGTGACTTTGCCTAAAATCCGAATAATCATGCAAGGTATATTATAAAATTCAACAAAAGTAGTGTTATATTATAACAATCCATCCGAACCACTTAAAATAAAATTTATATTAAAAAAAATTTTGAGTCAAAATTTCATATTTTTTTTAAATTTTGTTTTTTATTTTTCTAAATAGATACATAATTAATATTTTTCAAAATTTTTATAGCTCTATAAAAAGTAGTAAAAGAAATAAAAAAAGATAAAATTTAATCTCCAAGGTCATTTTAATATGAAGATCTTGTGAGCTGTTCAGATAGAGAACGGAGTAGGTCCGATGCCCATCGGACCTACTTTTAAGTTGAACGAGCATGATCACTGTCCGATCTAATTTAAGATTTGTGCGTACCAAAATTGAAACAGACACGCACGAAGTTTAAAGCGTTTCGCACGAATCTCAAAGCAAATCGACGGTGATTAAACTCATCGAACCAATGTAGGTCCGATGCCCATCGGACCTACTCTCATCATTTAACAAACACGTGGGCCCATCCATACCTAATTGATTTATGGCCTGATTGTGAGTATTCTACACGGTCGGTTATTTTAAGGGGTACGCACTCATACCGAGGAGCGAAGGGTCCGATGCACATGAAACCAAATTTCTTTTGTATTTTTTATCTGAGCCGCTCGATCTGCATTGCATTGAGATTCACACTATCACAACAACAAAGTAGGCACTTATCGCGAGGGAAAAAGCGCATTTATGACGGTTCTCCGTCGCGAAAAGTACCGTCGCGAATAGAAAAAACACAGTTATGACGGTACTCCGTCGCGAAAAGTCACTTTTTACCCTCACAAAAAGTCATTTATTCTTGTTGTGTATCTATTTAGACTAACGATTAGTTTATAATTTTATTTTTTTGTACCAATCTCAAAGAGAACCAAATTAACGGTCCTTATCTAACGTCGAACTAAATTTGATTCCACACCAACCGCACGAAATTTAAATTTTTTTCCTTTATTTGGTTGGAAGTCCTGAGCTAGGCAACATATAGAACATTCAACTCAACACTTAATGGTATCAGGTTCCTATTCAATTCTATTTATAAGCCTCACATGATGAATCATTGCATTGCTCAACACAATCCACATATTTGCAATTCTACTCAGTAGTACCACAGCATATCTTCATCTTTTAGAAATTCTAGAATCATGATAAATCAACTACTCAATTTAACAATGTCTAATTCCTTTGCTTTTCAAAGCATTCTTCTTTCCATTGCTATCCTTGTCTTTGTAAAATTTATTCTCTTATACAACCAACAAAAGGAAACTGCCTCCAAGTCCTCTGGCACTGCCATTTATCAGCCACCTCTATCTTTTCAAAAAGCCCCTCCACCATGCCCTCGCCCGCATATCGCAAAAATACGGCCCCATCACTTTTCTTCGCTTTGGTCCTCGGCCGGTTCTCGTCATCTCCTCTAAATTATTGGCTGAAGAGTGCTTCACCACCCACGACTTGGCCTTGGCTAACAGACCTCAATTACCCTCAGCCAAATGCAACAATGGAAAAGTCGAGATCGTTGGCATAGGTGGGGCCAACTATGGTCCCTTCTGGCGTAGTGTCAGGAGGATTGCAGCAGTTGAGCTCCTCTCTGCTCAGCGTTTACATGCATCGTCGGATGTTCGTGCCAGAGAGGTCCAAGACATGGTCGCCGACTCTTCAAGTCTTGGAAGAATTGTTGTATTGGATCGAAGGGCTCAGATGGGGCTAAGAAGCTTGAGCTGAAAACAAATCTATTTGAACTGTCGCTTAACGTGTTGATGACAACAATAGCAGGGAAGAGGTTCTATGGGGATAACATAGACGACTTGGAGGAAACAAAACGGTTTAGGGAAGCCGTGGAGGAGCACTTCGCCTTGAGCGGGGCATCTAATATCGAAGACTTCGTACCGGTGCTTCGGTTCCTGGATCTAAATGGAGTGATGAAGAAAAAGGCACACTTGTCAAAGCAACAGATAGAGATGATCGGAAAGCTAATCGAAGAGCACCGAACAAGTAGTGGTGAAACAAAGAAAACAATGATAGCTCATTTGCTTGAATTGCAAAGAAAGGATCCAGAGGGATACAATGACCATATAATTCAAAGCATCAGCCTGGTATGTTAAGCGCCTTTAACTGAAAACAAGTACAAACCAAAAGAAGTTATATTGAGTAGTTATAGTTTTCTAATTTCAAGTCGGATTTTGGTTTAACTATTTTTGTCATTGTAAATTTAGAGCATCTTACTCGCTGGAACGGATACCTCGGCTAACACAGTTGAATGGGCAAATGGCCCACCTACTGAACAATCCAGAAGTGCTCAAGAAGGCGGCGGCTGAAATTGACGAGCATGTCGGGACTGAGCGGTTGATAGAGGAGTCTGACATGGCACAGGTTCCGTACCTTCAATGCATTCTGAGCGAGGTTCTCCGCCTTTACCCTGGTGGGCCCCTTCTCGTGCCGCATGAATCACGCGAAGATGTAACCATTGGAGGCTACAACATACCATGCAAGACGATGGTGTTAGTGAATGTGTATCATATCCACAGAGATCCCGACATATGGGAGAAACCTGAGAAATTTAAGCCAGAGAGATTTGAGAATGGGAAGGCTGAGGGTAAATGGATGATACCATTTGGGATGGGTAGGAGAAGGTGCCCGGGAGAAGGCCTCGCAATGGGTGAAGTAGGATTGATATTAGGAACATTGATTCAATGTTTCAACTGGGAAAGAACCGGGGATGAACTCGTTGACTTGGCTGAAGGTTCCGGTTTGACCCTTCCTAAAGCCGTTCCACTGGAAGCAATGTATCGGCCCCGAGAAGCTATGATAAAGGTTCTATCTGAGTTGTGATCTTCTTGCTGAACCTTTGATCTAGTTAAGAGGACCATTAGTAATAGTTCCTTTTTAGTTTTCTATAGAATTAGTAAGGTGGTGGGGCATGTACAAAAGTATATCATATCCTTTATGTTATTTCTTACATTTCTCATTTGTTATGGTTTACATTTCTTCATCTATCACCTCTAACACTAAAAAATGACACCACTTGTATATGAATGATTATGAGGGGTTGGTTGCTTCACCAAATTCCTATTTTAATATTTTTCACACAATTTTACTTTGACGACAGATGAATGCACTATCAAGGAACATCATATCACAATCCTAAAAAAAAAAGGAAAAAGGAAACCCTTTTGTCAACATATTGATGTGTTGGAACTAGTAACTTTATTTCGTGGAGGCTGGAGCATAACAAGAGATATTATATCACTATCCTAAAATAGGAAATAGAAGCGGAATGCAAGAGACGTTGAGGAAACAAATTGGGCTTTTGTTAGTATCAGGTCTTTCCGAAAGGCCTGAATTTACGTCTATTACTCTCTACAGTGGCATTATGGGTGGGCTGTGAATTGGATCCATAGTCCGGTTAGCACAATAAGAGCCTACATAAATGGACTCACATCTAGTTATTATAATTAATTAATCCATAACCAAACTTATACTTAGCGGGTTCCAACAAGGACCTTAATTAAAACCCAATTGAAATAGTAAAGTCAAATATGTTATGGCACAATTAATTAAAGTATGACCACCTTTAATCTATAACCAATTCCTATATATGCATTTGGATTGATCTACTTTGAAGACTAAGATACTACAATTAATTAAAATATGGGCTTAGCCCGAACTAAATTTCAGCAGTATATATGGCCCATAAAAAAGGTCAATATATAGACTTCTGTAATTATTTTATTTTTAGTAAAATTTTAATTAGTGGATTTTTCCTTCTCCATTTCAGAAGAAAATTCCTCACTAGTATATGTAACTAATCTTTGCATATATAGAGAAGAGAGCGTAAACATTATTGTTGGTTTCCATGTGTGATAACTCATCCATTTCATATATATCTATATATCTATATATATATATATATATATATATATAGAAGTAGGCTTTGGTGCTATGCATAGCATAGAGGGCCTCTGTGCTACGGCTCAATATTTGAGTTTTCAAAATCCTAATGGTCGATCTGAACCGTTCAATATGATCTCCATATGAATACTTACAAACCAAATTTTACAATTTTTATAATTTTTTACTATTATTTTAGATAGGTAGAAAAACACTTGATCTGAATGGTACAGAATTTTCAGATCAAGTGATTTTATCAACATATTGATGTGTTGGAACTAGTAACTTTATTTCGTGGAGGCTGGAGCATAACAAGAGATATTATATCACTATCCTAAAATAGGAAATAGAAGCGGAATGCAAGAGACGTTGAGGAAACAAATTGGGCTTTTGTTAGTATCAGGTCTTTCCGAAAGGCATTATGTGTGGGCTGTGAATTGGGTCTATATAGCAAGTCCCAAAAGCCCAATAAGAGCCTACATAAATGGACTAATCTAGTTATTATAATTAGTTAGTCCATAACCAAACTTTTACTTAGCGGGTTCCAAAATGGACCTTAATTAAACCCAATTGAAATAGTAAACTCAAATCTGTTAACTTCTAAAGAAATTGGATCGTTTATGTAATCTCGTAAATTAACAGCACCTGTTATTGCAGATACATAATAAAAAAATTTATTCTTTAACCAAAATTTGCCGGCCTTACATTACACTAATACAAAAATAGCCTATACTGGAATAACAAAATAACAATTCCTACGCGCATTTGTATTGTTCTACTTTGAAGACTAAGATACTACAATTAACTATAATGTGGGCTTAGGCCGAACTAAATTTCAGTAGTATATATATGGCCCATAAAAGGAATCTGAGCCAGCTGAAAAGAGGTCAATCTATTTTTAGTTTTCTGTAATAATTTTATTTTTTTAGTAAAATTTTAGTAGTATTTTTTCCTTCTTCATTTCCGAAGAAAATTGCTCACTAGTATATGTAACTAATCTTTGTATATATATAGAGAAGAGAGCGTAAACATTATTTCTGGTTTCCATGTCAAGATTATTCAAATTGACCCACCGAAGGAGAAGCTATGATAAAGGTACGATGTTAATAGATTAAGCGTGTTTGATGGGCATCAGACTCAAATCGGTACGATTGATACCTGCTTAAAACCATCCATTTCGTTTCATGATTCATGCGTGCTTGATCCATACGAAAATTTAAGCAGCATGCACGGATTAATTATGAAGCGAATCAGACAGTTCCGAACGGGAATTGAACCGATTTGAGTCGGATGCCCATCGGACGGACCCCTCCCATTTTGAAATTACTAGCAGATTAGTGAAACAAATTTTTGGATAGCAATCCATATGCCTCTTCGTTATTAAAGTCAATAAGCCACTTGGTCATTTATTTGGAAGAATTTTATCTTTTGTGGGTGTGTGGGTGTGTGTGAGGATAATGTTATGATAGGTACCACTAGCTAGTTAACTAATAAGCGATGGCAACAGATTATACGACTTTAAATTAGTTCTATAATTACTTTATTAAAAAGTATGCCAGGTGCATTGATTCCACACGACTAATTCTGCTGACATCCTTAAAATATTATAGACGATGTAATAGCAATTCCTTGTTGACATTTTTGGACAAAGATGGTATATTATTAAGTCCTCCATTTGACCTTTGGTAAAAGGGACGTAATTGAAAACTCCAAAACTATTTTAGAAGGCTAATATGAAATGAGGTAATTAATTTTACAAGAAAAAATAAAGTAAGATAATTAATTATGTCTTTCTCTTCTTCACCAATATAATGCAAATTAAGGTAAAGTGAAAAACCAAATATCTTAATAGTTACATGAGTAGGTTCCAATACCTCATGCCTTTTATACCTCATCATAACTCATATTTTATATTTTCGTTTTCAAAGTCAAAATTGTCGATTCGAACTGCTCAACATGATATCATACTAAAATAGTCTTGGGGATGTCATTTTATAATTTTTGAATTTTTTTTACTATTTTTTAAGATAAGTACAAAATCACTAATTTTTAATGGTACAGAAACACTGACTGGTATACCTGTCTTAAAAAATAGTAAACTATTTTCAAAAATTATAAAATTTAATTCCCAAGTATATTTTAGTATGGATATTGTTGAAAATAAAGAATGAATAGTGAAGAATTGATCTCAGCCTTCCATCATTGATAAATTAGATTAGAGTTATAAAGTAGACTAGGAACAGTTCCAATACTGTACAGTACCAACGGTACAATAAAGAGCCGTTAGAACCTTTTTTGTATAAATAGAGCATAGGAACACTGTAAAGAGTGATGATAATAAGAGAAAGCATTCAATAGCAATTTTCTCCTCAGAAAATATTATCTCATAAATCTCAACATGGTATCAGAGCTTCAAGCTCGATTCTAATAACTCAAATATCCAATAACCCGATAAAGCTTCCGATAAATTCTCAATCAAAACCATAAGCAGTGCAAGAATGGATCAATGGGGGCAGCAATCTCACGAGGCTACCAACCCATCGAAACTCTCTCCACAATTGCTAAATGGTGCGAATTACATTTCATGGGCCAAATCAGTCTCAATTACCCTTAGTGATAGAGACAAAATTGATTTCATCACAGGAGATAACAAAAAACCAGTACCAAGCAATCCAGAGAGAATAAGTGAGGTGATCACTCAAAAGAGAGCAATGTTTTTTTTAATATTTATAAACTCGGAAATGCTATCGGTTCGGACTGCAAGCGCACAATCCTATCGAGTAGTATATTCGAGGTCGATCCCCAGGGAATATTGGTTCAATGCTTTGAGCGATCGAATCACAATCTTTCGAAAGGCTAGACGAAATCTGAAAATTGAGAGATGTTGTTTTGATCAATGTAAATTAGGAAGCAATTAAAAGTAATTAAAATAAAGATAGAGATGAGAATTCCTAGGGTTTCGGCACACCATTGCTACTCAATCCGCCTTGACAATATATTCCTGTTGCGTCTGATTTCCTGTTGTTGTTTAATGAAAGACACCACATAGGTCACTACGATTTATGTTACGCGAGAGTGACAGATCTTTCACCGAGATTCTACATAGGACACTGCGATTTACCTTACGCAAATGTCTGATCTCTCAAATACCCCAAATTACTACACAGATCACTGCGATTTACTTTACGCAAGTGATGGAATTTGGTACGCGTTTTGTTGGTCTGGTTAATGGTTTCCCTGCTAAGGTTTTCTTCACATAAACCTAATAGATCTCAACGAGGCTAATTCATACAAATAGTTTCTCTTGCCATTAAAGTACTGTCACTACCCTAACGGACTCAAACTAGATCATTGAAGTTAGATGAAGAGATAGTAAATCACAAAAGCATTTTGTTTCAACAACAAGAAATCATCATCAACAGAAATATATATATCAAAACATCAAGAGTAACAAGGTTTACTGCCTAGCCCTAAGAAAAGGAACTTAGCCGCGGAACGGCATTGTTACAAGCACTCCTCTCTTCTCACTTTAATCAAATCTAACCCTAACTACAAAGATAACTATTCCTTCTGCCCAGGGGCCTTATATAGGAGTGGAGGGACGTCTGGAGGTTGAGTAGGAGCTAAGCAACTGATCTGGAAACAGCTGTCGGTAGTTATTCCCCAAGAGACGCCTTCGGATACGGACCGTATTGGGCAATACGGTCCGTATTAGGACCTTGACGGTTAGGGTTTAATACTCCCAGCACTATCTTCTGGTTTGTGCTAGGCCTGGTCCGTATTAGGCAATACGGACCGTAACAGAGACTTAGTCGATGAGCGTCGCTGATCCGATTGACCCGATTCTAGCTCCATTTGGTGTAAAATAGTTCCAAAACCTGTTTTCTGCAATAAAACATAAAGAAGGGTGACAGTAGCCTTTTTCTCTAATAAATCAAACATAAGTGTTAGAAAATATGCAAAACCTAAGCCAAAACCCTACGTAAATCATCATTATTTTGACTCTGATAATGAGGCCGAGAAAATCCAAATCCGGAAATGGCAAAAAGAAGATCACTATGTAATGTCTCTCTTTTATGGATCAATGGAACAACAAGTTCTTGATCTATTTCTCCAAAACTGCAACACATCAAAAGAGCTATGGGACGAAATTCAATCCTTTTATGGGCAGCAAAAAAACCATTCCCATGTTTATCGTCTGCAACTTGAAATTCAGCAAGAAAAAAAGGGAACTAAAACCCATTTAGAATATCTTGCCTCTTTAAAGAAGAAATACGATGAACTCGATGTTTATCGGCCATTCACAACCGACCGAAAAGACCTCAAAAAAAGAAAAGAGGAGGATCGAATTTTCTCGTACCTCGCGGGCCTTGATGCAAGCTATGAGATCATTCGGTCACAAATTATCCGAGCACCCAACCTTCCCTCCTTCTCCGAGATAGTCAATCAAATCCAACGAGAAGACTCCTTACGGGAGGCCATGGGGGTCCACAAGCCAGCCATGGCGAAGGACACGAGCCCCACGGCCATACCATCCGAAATCTGGAGCCTCACGACCATGCCGTCCAAAATTTCCAAAACCCTAGTTTTCAATCTCACTCAAATCGGCCAAATCACAAGGGCGAGAGATGCTCTCACTGCAAGAAGGATGGCCATAAGGCTGAGAGGTGTTTCTTTCTTCACCCACACCTCAAACCGAAATGGTGGAAAGAGGCAGAACCAAAGAGAGGAGGCGACGGGAATGAAGAAAAGAGAAGAGAGAAAGACAGAGAGCCTTTTTCGGGTTGGGGGTTCTCTTCTCAAACCGGGTCCGGATCCAAACATTATACTCTACCCGGTCCAACCGAACCGGGTTCAAACAAAATTGGTGAGGGATTTTTTGCTGGCGGGTCAAGCTTAAACGGGTCAGGCAGAAATGGGTCGGCTGATCAAATGCAACAGCTCCTCCAGCAGCTCTCTGTGCTGATTTCCAATCAAAAACAAGTCCAAAGCTCATGTGGTATTGTATCTTACTCTAAGAATTTTAATTTAATTGACCCAATAATTATTGATAGTGGTGCAACCGATCACATGTTTGGAAATGAAAAATTCCTTACCAATCTAAAATTGCCCAAAAATGACCAATACGTGGTAGTTGCCAATGGTATGAAAGAAAAAATAAATTGTGTAGGTGAAATTATTTTATGTAATAAAAAAATTAGTGATGTTTTATTTTTAAAAACTTTTCCTATTAACCTACTTTCGGTTAGAAAATTAACTCAAGAATTTAATTGTGAAGCAATCTTCTCTTGTAAAAATATTATATTTCAGGACCGGGTAACCGGGGAGAAGATTGGTAAAGGTTTTCTCGAAAATAGACACTATCTATTGAATTTACAAGAATTAAATTTTTGTGCTTCGGCAAGCTCAATTAATTATGATAGATGGTACAAAAGACTTGGGCATCCCTCCGACAAGATTATAAATTGCATCTTTGATTTTCCAAAAACCAATTGTACTAATTGTGATGTTTGTAAAATGGCAAAACAAACGAGACTTCCCTTTTCAATTTCTAATAGTAAAAGTGAAGCTTCGTTTGATTTAGTCCACTCCGATGTATGGGGTCCGGTCCCAATTATTTCTTATAATGGATTTAGATATTTTGTTATATTCATTGATGATTTTTCTAAAGCTATATGGTTGTATTTACTTAAATCCAAAGATGAAATATTTAATTGTTTTCGAGAATTTCTATGTCTCATAGAAACTCAATTCAATGCTAAACTTAAATTTTTTAGATCGGATAATGGAACGGAATTTGTAAATAAAAATTTTACAACTTTTTTTAAAGAAAAAAGAATTATACACCAAACAACATGCATAAACACTCCTGAACAAAATGGAGTGTCGGAAAGAAAAAATAGACATTTATTAGAAATGACACGTGCATTATTATTATTTCAAAGCAATGTTCCAAAAATATATTGGTCGGATGCAACCCTTTGTGCTACTCATCTAATTAATAGGCTACCTAGTGTTACTTTAAAAAATAAAAGTCCAACCGAAATTCTTTATCAACAAAAAAATAATCTTGATTATTTGAGAGTTTTTGGTTGTGTATGTTTTGTTCATATTAAAAGGAAAGACAAATTTGATTATATGTCAACAAAAGCTATTTTCTTAGGATATTCATCCTCAAAAAAGGGTTACAAATGTTATGATCCAATTAATAAAAAAGTTTTTATATCTAGGGATGTAATATTTTGTGAAGATGAACCATATTTAAAAAAAAGTGAAATTACCAAAGATACACATGAGAATAAAGTAAGGCCAATAATGTCTTATTTATATGATCTAGATTTCATACCAAATATGGATTGTGAAATTGAGCCGAATAATTATGAAGAAGAAATAAATAATAATAATAATAATAGTAATAATAATAATGATAATAATAATGATAATGACAATAATAATAATAATAATGATAATAATAATGAGGAAGAAGAAAATACCATGGTACGAAGGTCCATAAGAGTGCGCCAACCATCACCAAACATAAAGATTTTATAATTTATATGGTACAATATCATATACAAGACTTCATATCATATGAAAATATTTCATCCAATTATCATGCATTTCTTACCTCTATTGAAAAAGAAATTGAGCCAAATAATTATCAAGAGGCTATAACAAACCCGGTATGGTGCAAGGCCATGGAAGAAGAATTAAAAGCTCTTGAAAAAAATAAAACTTGGGTAATTGTTCCATTACCAAAAAATAAAAAACCCGTTGGATGTAAATGGGTATACAAAACCAAGTTCAAAAGTGATAGTTCCCTCGAACGGTAAAAAGTAAGATTAGTGGCCAAATGATATACTCAAACCTATGGTATAGATTATAATGAAACTTTTGCACCGGTGGCAAAAATGAATACCGTTAGAATTTTATTTTCTATTGCGGTAAACAATGGTTGGAACTTATACCAAATGGATGTAAAAAATGTTTTTCTTCAAAGAACACTTGAAGAGGAGGTGTATATGACATTACCACCGGGCCATGAAATGAAAAATATTTCTAATATAGTTTGTAGGTTAAATAAGTCAATCTACGGATTGAAGCAATCTCCTCGGGCATGGTATGACAAACTTAGCTCGTATTTAATTTTGTGTAATTTTAAAATTAGTAGTGCCGACCACTCCTTATTCACCAAAAGTGAAGGAAAAAATATAACCCTTGTATTGGTATATGTTGATGACCTAATAATCACCGGAAACAATTTAGAGGAGATTAAAAAAATCAAATCCAAATTAAAAGACAAATTTGACATTAAAGATCTAGGATACTTAAAATATTTTTTAGGAATAGAAGTAGCTTTTTCAAATAAGGGCCTCTTTATTTCACAACGAAAATATACTTTAGACTTGCTAAAAGAAACTGGTAAACTAGGTTGTAAACCGGCCTCTACGCCAATTAACACCAAATATAAATTAAATTCCGAGGATGGTAAACTTTTAGAAGAGATAAACCAATTTCAAAAACTTGTAGGAAAATTAATTTATCTTACAGTAACACGTCCGGATATTTCTTTTTCGGTAAGCCAAATTAGTAAGTTTATGCATTCACCAAGAACACCTCATTTGGAGGCCGTAAATAGAATATTGAGGTATTTAAAAAAGAATCCCGGAAATGGCATAAAAATGATAAACAATAATTCTAATAAAATATCTGGCTATTCCAATGCAGATTGGGCCGGTAGCTTTGATAGAAAATCCACCACCGACTTTTGTACATTTGTAGGCGGGAATCTAGTCACATGGAAAAGCAAGAAACAAAATGTCGTGGCTCGATCAAGTGCGGAGGCGGAGTATTGAGCTATGGCATCCACCGCAAGTGAATTAATATGGATTAAACAACTACTTAGAGACATGGGCGTCAAAATTGATCAACCTATGAAGATGTATTGCGATAATAATTCCGCTCGACATATCGCATCGAATCCGGTGTTTTATGAGAGAACGAAACACATAGAAGTGATTGCCACTTTATTAGAGAGAAAGTCCAAGCTAAGGAAATAGAGACACCGTTTGTATGTAGCAAAGAGCAACTAGCAGATGTTTTTACCAAAGGTTTGGACCCGACGCATTTCGAGGCTATCACTAGCAAGCTCGGATTGTATGACATATACATTCCTAGCTTGAGGGGGAGTGTTGAAAATAAAGAATGAATAGTAAAGAATTGATCTCAGCCATCCATCATTGATCAATTAGATTAGAGTTATAAAGTAGACTAGGAACAATTCCAATACTGTACAGTACCAACGGTACAATAAAGAGCCGTTAGAACCTTTTTTGTATAAATAGAGCATAGGAACACTGTAAAGAGTGATGATAATAAGAGAAAGCATTCAATAGCAATTTTCTCCTCAGAACTCAATATTATCTCATAAATCTCAACAGATATCATGTTGATAGGTTCAGAATGACACTTTGGACTTTGAAAATAAAGTTATAAAATATGAGGTATGATGATATATGAAAGGCATGAGATATTGAAATTCTCCTCTAGTTATATATATAGGATCAACTTATTGGAAAACACTGTAAATTGAGACCACTATTTATGTTTTTGAGATACAAATAAGTCCAAGACTTCTAAGTATAAATATTCTTAAGAGATCCTCTAGTCTGATTTCGAACATGCAACGTCTCATATTTCGAACATACAACTTCTCATAAAAAAACATTATCTCGGCCATTAGACTGACTTTGATAAAGTAATATATATTGGTTCAGCTAAAAAAAATGTTAATCTATTTTAGACTTTTGTGTGATTGTATCTAATGAAATTTTAGTTTATTTTTTTCCTCCATTTGGAAGAAAATACCTCATGAATATATGCCATTAATCCATCCATATAGAAGAGAGCGTAAAGTTTATTAATCCCTTATAAGTACGTTTTAATGTTTTTAGTAATTAAGGATTAATTCATCTATTTCATTTGAGTAATATTTGTTCAGCTGGTTTCAAGTCCTTGTTCTTGGCATTTAATGATCTCTTGTTTTGATGCTATAGTGCTTAGTCAAATGCAAACTAAATGGATGATAACATAAAAATTAGTGCGCATGATCCATTCTCCATGACTAATTCTGCTTAGTGAAATGCAATAGTGCTTAGTCAACTGCAAACTTTTAAGACGTGCCCATGATCCATTCACCGAGACTAATTCTGCTGACCTCCTTAATTAAAAATATGTGGATGATGTAATTAATTACAATTCCAGTTGACATTTGTTACAATTATTTACAATAAAATACATTTTATGGTAAAATATGATATGTTCTTACGTCCTAAATTTGTACTTTGGTATGATTTTATTTAAAACTCAAAAATATTTTAGAAGACTACCAATGAAATCAGCTAAATTAATCTTTTGTGCTTGAACCGTAGAAAATTTTATGATTGTACAAAGACAACCGTTGGCAACAGTTATATATATATATATATATATTTTTGGCATTCATTATGAAATTAACAAGGAGTTTCTTGGTACCAAAGCACAATATAAAACGTTGATTCCATGGATCTGTATTTAGCTATATGTTGTACAAAATAATAAATTATAGATATTTTGTAATGAAGCCATGAATTGTAACTCCTCAAATGTGCAAGACATGAGTTCGCTTCTATAAATTATTGTGAATAAATTATATAAATGATTCTTGAATTATCACTTGCTATTATATGTAAGATTCCAAAATTTTCATTTTGATGATTAAAGTTAATTTTGTGTGCATGCACTTTAACGAATTTACTGTCGTTTTTTTTCACATTCATTGAAAAATTATAACTTTCCAAATTTCTGTATCGCTTTAGCATTTGTAAATATCGTGATGCAATTAATTTATCTTATACGTCAACGGGTTAGAACCCATATAAATGGCCTTGTAGACAAAAGAGCTTCATCTCTTTATATTCTGCAGTTACCAACCCTTAATTGTGTGTGTGAGAGCGAGAGAGATTATGGTCTCTCCTCTGATAAAAGCGCAGTTCTTTCTCTATGTAGCACTGATAAAGTACCTAATGATCATCTTACCAAATACCGTAGCCACCTCAGAATTTCCCAGTTGCCCAAACAAATGTGGGAATATCACCATCCCCTACCCATTCGGCACCCTTGCTGGCTGTTCCCGGGATGGATTTAATCTTACGTGCAACGAGACCTTTACTCCCCCGAAACTATTGTTGGATGAAAATATCGAGGTGTTAGAGATCAACATAACTTCTGCTGAAGCACGAGTCCTCAATTACATCGGCTATGACTGCTATAACAACACAGTCAAGGTGAATTCCACCAACCCATGGATTGATATCACATCATTAAAACCATTTCTTTTCTCCAGCAGACGCAACAAGTTCACTGCAATTGGCTGCTACACCATGGCATATATTTCTGGCGAGCAAGGTAATACTTCGTACACGTCAGGCTGTGCATCCTTCTGTGACAGCCTGAACAGAACAACAGGTAATGACGGTTTGTGTAACGGGTTAGGTTGTTGCCAGACAGCCATCGCAGAAGGGCTCAATTACTATTATGTGCGGTGGCAATTCAATGTAAGCCATGCCTGGTCGTTCAACCCATGCAATTATGCTGCTCTGATGCAGGAAGACTTGTACAACTTCACTGTCCACGATCTAGAAGGGTTTGGATTCTATGAGAGAAATAATCAAATGTATCCAATTGTACTAGACTGGGCTATCAGGGAGAGCGGCATGTGCCAGGATGGTGTAGAGAAAAGCCCTAACCGAGCATGTCTCAGCAATCAAAGCAGATGTGACAACACGACCAATGGTGACGGATATATCTGCAAATGCCTGCCAGGCTACGAGGGTAACCCCTACCTCCAAAATGGATGCACAGGTAATTAACTTACTAGGGATAAATAGAGATTTTAATTATTGTGCGTCAATTTAATGTCCAGAACCATCAGCTGCTAACAAGTAGGTTTGCTTGTATAAGATAAGAACATGTCAGGAAGCTAAACCTACCCTATGTGTTCTCCTATGACTATGTATCAGTGTATTAATTCACAAAATGCAGCTGCAGTGTTAACTTGTTGTTTTGCAGGTGTTTAATTCTCCTCTTTGATTTTGTTATTGGACAGATATCGACGAATGTGAGAAACAACCGTGTAAGGATGGCAGATGCATAAACATAGAAGGAAACTACACATGTGCCTGCCCAAAATACACAAAAGGTGACGGCAAAACAGATTATTGCACACAGAAATTTCCCTATTTCGCTCGTGTGGCTACGTGTAAGTATTCCTTTTGGCTTCAAAAAATTAATTAAGAAAGAAAGAGCTAGAATAAAAGCGTTATTGCCTTCATTTTAAATTTTAAGGGTTGGTATTTATTTAACTACATCTAATGGAACCATCAGATGATATATTAAATTGTACAAAATTAGTACAGAGTTAATTAAGGAAAAGAAAATATTTATTTGTGTTTTTCTATTTTTTATTTTATTTACATGATTTAACAAAGCGCTGTTAAGATAAGCCGTTATCAAAGGAATCACAATCAAAGTTTTATTGTCTCTGTTGCAATTACTTGAGGAGATTTTACGTGTCAATTGTCCTATAGAAATGTTAGGTGCTGATAATCTACTATTCAACACAAGAAAATTATTTTATTAACTTTTTAGTAATTTCAGGTACCGATGGTAAAATATTATATAGTTTCAACAGACATTTTAACTTGTTTCCTTGAAAAAACACAGAAATTTCCATGATTGCTTTGCAAAGATAGAAATATCATTTGGTTTTCCCAAAAGAAAAAACATAAATTAACTATTTGAGTTAAATTCATTTTTTTGTAGTTGTTCTATTTAATTATGGAATGATACTGTAATGAACTCGTATGAATTACATGTTTTTGATAATGAAAATGATGAAAGGATAACAATATAACAATGACTACCATTGTTATTGAATTAATAATAGTAATAATAATACAAATGATATTATAGGAATAATTAAATAGCAACAACAATATATAAAAATAATAAATTATTTCACTCTACAACATAGAGAACTACCGTTTTAATTTATAATGCTTCGTGGGAGATGATAATTCTGTCAGTTGGTGTTTCAATCCGTGGCCTTTGAATTGTCTTATCCAATTACCCAATCCTTTTTTTTTGTTGATTAAAGTTATTTTCCAAGCAAAACCTTTTACTCATCCAATTAATGTATTCATATTTTTCATGCATGAATGCAGCTTGTATACTTGGTATTGCTGTATTACTGGGCGTATGTTTCGTTCTAGTTTGGTGTCGACAACATAAAAGGCACATGAAGGAAAAAAGAGAGTATAAAAGTTACTATCTGATGATGGATAAGCACCTCCGCGTATTCAGTAAAAAGCAAATAGAAAATGCGACTGATAATTACAGCGATGATCTTGTATTAGGTACGGGAGGCCATGGTAATGTGTACCAGGGATTATTAGAAAATAACCAGGTTGTGGCCATAAAGAAAGCAAAGGAAGTTGAAGAAACCCAAAGAGCAGAATTTGTGAATGAAATCATTCTTCTTTCACAAATAAACCACAAGAACATAGTTAGATTATTGGGCTGTTGTTTAGAGGTTAAAATTCCAATGTTGGTCTATGAGTATGTACCAAACGGTACACTTTTTTATTTTCTTCATGGAAAGAGCAATAGAAGGTCAATTTCCTTGGGTACTCGGCTAAAAATTGCTATGGATTCGGCAGTAGCCCTAGATCATCTGCACTCATCTATCTCTCCCTCTATCATTCATAGTGATGTTAAGTCCGCTAATATACTACTAGATGCAAACTACACTGTGAAGGTGTCTGATTTTGGAGCTTCAAGTGCCGTGCATGTAAACGAAATTGTTGAGCTTGTCCATTTTTCACATGGCTATCTAGACCCTGAGTGCTTGTACACACAGATAATAACAAAGAAAAGTGATGTATATAGCTTTGGGGTAGTGATGTTGGAGCTCCTGACTAGGAAGGAGGCAATTTATATAGATGAAAAAGGGGAAAACCAGCCCTTGGCTACAACCTTTCTTTCAAAAGCAAGGAAAAATGAGCATCGTGAGATGGTGGATGTGGAACTAGTAACTAACGATGAGAATGCTATGAAGGTTCTTGAAGAAATTTGTGAGATCTCTCTGCAGTGTGTGAGCCCAAAAGGAGAAGATCGGCCGACAATGGAGCAAATGGTGAAGGCATTAGATAGGTTGGTGACATTCCATAACAGCTTCCCTGGCGCACAAATTGATCAAGATGAGATGGAGAGCTTGCTCGGTGAAAGAAAATTTCCCTCTATATCAGATGCATCTGGTTTTCATAGTACGCAATATAGTGATGTGTTTGAAATACCGAGGTGAGGTGGATTACTTAAGCTTGCTTCAATTTGGTTTTGTGTCAAGATGCATAATTCTGTAACTTGTTGTTTTTGATTGGTTTTGTGTGAAGATGTAAAATTCTGTAACTTATTGTTTTGGATTGGTTTTGTGTGAAGATGTAAAATTCTATACCTATTTTTTTTATTGCTTTCTTGCAAATCAGTAGTTACTTATGTTGTTTCTTGAGTGTACTGCGCCAAATAAAAGTTTGTTGCCCGTAATTTTTTTGTAAAGTTTATATTGCTGGGACATGTTTACATGTAAGAAAAATATATTGGAAATTAACTTTTTTTTATCTCAGATTTTCATCTCAGGTAAAGAGATGAATTGCAAGGTTATTTTTTCTCCTCAGCCATACACTCAACTACACACAATATATAGTATCAGATATTCAGATTTTATCATAGGTAGGTAGTATCGGTAATAATAAAAAAAAAATAACTATACATCTAGTGACAAGTGTCAAGGTTTCAACATCACACCCATCACAATAAATTACTTGCCCCTCTTTTAATAAAACCCACCATATATTGATAGAAGTTTCAATACCGGTACGTACACCATGAATGATACTTATTATTAACTATTATGTATTTCTATTTAACATACATGTATATAGTTATGTTTATAAATAATTGAATGGACAGTGAAGTAACAGTAAGGATGAACACGCAGTTTCTCTTTCTTGTCCTTTGTAAATTACATATCCATTGACTCAACAATAGTTGGTGTTGGGTCAACATTCGGCACAAACTATATGAGTAAGGCTTAGGCGCTACGGATAGCATAAGGTCTTCTGTGTTACGGTGTCAAAAACCTATCGTATAAACTTGAAACTTCGATCTAAGTAGCTCAGTAAATTGGTTATATAATGAACTTGTATAATACCAATTTTTACTATTTTTCGAATTTTTTTACTATTTTTTATGATTTATGAAAGATGGCAAAAAATAGTCTAAAATATTGACAATTTTCTTTTATTATTAAGCCATTTTTTGCCAGGTTTCATAAATCATAAAAAATAGCAAAAAATTTCCGAAAATAGTAAAAATTGGTCTTCTACAAGTTCATTATATAACAAATTTACTGAGCTACTTAGATCGAAGTTTGAAGTTTATACGATAGGTTTTTTAGGCCGTAGCACGGAAGACCTTATTCTATTCATAGCACCCAAGCCTTACTATATTAAAGGCATAGACTTTACTTGAGGTACTAGTGTTATGTATGTAAAGATCAACCAAGTTAAGAGACCGACTACATAAGGATAAGCACTTTACAAGACTTTAAGGGCTCTCTCATGCTGGAGATCATGTGAATTCATTAATTGTTGGAAATGCTTATTTTGTTCGGGAGGTTATCCATCACAAACCTGCGCTTGCGGAGGAGCTTAGTGACCAGGCCTTGTCATGTCACCATAGTGAAGGAGTTGTTGAAGGTAATATGATCAGTATGATATTTGATGTTTCTGATTAATTGAAAATATATGAGAACACCTCTAGTATATAGTATATACAGTTAACTTATAAGCATTTTGTTGTCAAAAAGCCTTTAAGATCATACGGTTTACAAAGTATGCCGGTAACTCAATGCACATTTTTCAATCCAGGCCGGCTTGGACCTTTGTTTATTATGTGAGAAACAGGAAGGGTTATTGCCACTTCATTTTTCTGTTAAAAAATGATGGACGTTAATCGTCAAAGAGTTAGTGGCCAGTGAGGAGGCAGTGCATAGGCTGACAAATGGTAGAGAAACTATATACAATATTTGGCTATCAAATATAATTTGTTCGACACAGTTGAGTTCTTGATTGACCAGGTGCAGGGCCTTAATGCAATAAATGACAGAGGAAAAACTACTTGGCATCACGCCATGGCTAGCAAGCAATTATCAGTATGCAAAGAAAAAAATGATAGCTCATTTGCATGAATTGCAGAGAAAGGATCCAGAGGGATATATACAGTAACCAAATAATTCAAAGCATTAGCCTGGTATGTTAAGCTCTTACTGAAAACAAGTACAAATAAAACACAAATTATATATTATATTGAGTTTCTATATTTTTAAATTGAAAATTATATTTTGGTTTAGTTATTTTTTTCAATATAAATTTAGAGCATCTTATTGGCTGGAACGGATACCACGGCTAACACAGTGGAATGGCCATGGTGAACCTACTGAACAATCCCAAAGTACTGAAGAAAGCGGCGGCTGTAATTGACGAGCACGTCGGGAACAAGCTGTTGATAGAGGAGTAGGACATGTACCAGGTTTTATGCCTTCACTGCATTCTGAGCAAGGTGCTTCGACTTTACCCCAGTGGGCCTCTTCTTGTGCCTCATGAATCACACAAACATGTCACAATTGGAGGCTACAACATCCCCTTCAAAACGATGGTAGTGAATGCATGTAGTATCCACAGAGATATGGGAGGAACCAACGAAATTTAAGCCAGCAAGATTTGAGAACGGAAAAGTTGAGGGAAAGTACTGGATGGTACCATTTGGGTTGGGCAGGAGAAGGTGCCCGGGAGATGGCCTCGCCATGCAAGAAGTCGGGTTGATATTAGGAATATTGATTCAATGTTTTGACAGGGAAAATAATGCAGTATTACCATTATTCACAAATAATGCGGGCCACACAAAATTCCGTGCGGCCACACATGTTGTAAAAAACCGAGAATGAGCTCGTCGACTTAAATTTGTTCCACTCGAAAAAATGTATTGGTCCCGAGAAGCTATGATAAAGGTTCTTTCGGAGTTGTGATCTCCTTGTGACATGGCATAGTCCTTTATTTGCTGTAGATTTACATCTAGTTCAGAGGACCTTAATTAGTAATATTTCCTTTTTAGTTTAATATAGAATTATTAAGGGGTTGAGGCCTATACAAAAATAAAGATGATGAGGGGTTGGTTCCTTCAACTAATTATTTTTTTGTGACTCTTTCACACTGTTCCTTTCACGACAGATGAATGCACTATCATGTAACATCATATGAAAATCCTAAAAATAAGAAATAGAAGCGGAATGTAAGAGATGCTGAGGAAAGAAATTGGGCTTTCGTAAGTATCAGGTCTTTCCAAAAGGCCATAATTTATGTTTGTTACTCTCTACAGTGGCATTATTGATGGGCTATGAATTGGATATATAGTCCGATAGTCCAATAAAGGCCTACATAGATGAAATAACATCTAGTTATTATAATTAGTTAGTCCATAACCGAACTTTTACTCAGCGGATTCCAAAAAGGACCTTAACTAAACCCAATTGAAATAGTAAAGTCAAATCTGTTAACTTCTAACAAATTGGATCGTTTATTGACTTTTTGTAAATTACAGCACCTGTTATTGCAGATACATAATAAAACCTTGAATTGCGGCCCTTGGAACTCTCTTAATTTGAAGCTAAAGCAGATTAGTGGAACAAATTTTGGGACTTGAATTCATTTGCCCCTTGGTAATTAATTAAAGTCAATATGCCCCTTGGTCAATTATTCGGAAGAACTTTAATTTTGTGTGTGTGTGTGTGTGTGTGTGAGAGAGAGATATATATATACCTTAGGATGATGCTATGATAGGTACCACTATAGTTAACTAATAATTAAGCGATGGCAACCGATTGGATGACTTTCAGTTCTTTAATTAAATTAATAGTCTGCCATGTGCAATCCCCACCACTAATTCTGCTGACATCCTTAAAAAATATTAGAGACGACGTAATAACAATTCCCAATTAAAGAACAAAGATGTTTGTATTTTTGGACAAAGATGGTATATTCCGTCCTGCATTTGACCTTTGGTAGAGCATGATTGAAAACACGAAAATTATTTTTAGTTGAAGACTAATATGAAATGGGGTAATTAATTTTACAAGAAAAAATAATCTAATAAATTTATTTTGATAATTAAATTTGAAAACTTTGTTCTTAAGTTTAACCCATCAATATATTATAAGTTTATAACCTATGTGCAATCAGCAACAACCGCAAATACGAGGTAATATTATTTCAAAACCGTAGCTTAATAGTTATACAATGTAAACCTTGACCGCAATATATATTTAATTCGAGATATAAATAAGTTCAAGACTTCTAAGTATATATATTTTTAAGAGATCCTCTTGTCCGTTTTCGAACATGTAACTTCTCATACAATGAACAATACCTCGGCCATTGGACTGACTTAGATAATGGGATATATATTGGGCCAGATGAAAATAGGATAATTTATTTTAGAAGAGATTAATATATATTATCTAATGAAAATTTAGTTTATTTATTTTCCTCCATTTAGAAGAAAATATATCTCATATAGAAGAGAGTGTAAAGATTATTAATCCCTTACAAGTCTTTAAATGATTTTAGTAACTAAGGATTGAGTCATCTATTTATTTCATTTAACTCATATTTGTTTTGCTGGTTTCAAGTCCCTGTCCTTGCCAGTTAATGAGCGCTTGTTTTGTTGCTATAGAGCTCCCTCTGGAGGCTTGGTCAAATGCAAACTTAAATAAATGATATACAAAATCATAATTGATGGCAACCGGTTATATGACTTTTAAGAGTGTGCTTATGATTCATTCTCCATCACTACTGTTGACCTCCTTAATTAAAAATATTTTTGGTGGTAGATTAAGGACAGATGGCATGGACATATGAGAAGAGAGGACTTGAATATGTGTTTTGTAATCATTTGCACTTGTGGGGGTCCGATGAGAGAGGTATACCGCATATGAAAGTGCATTATCCCAAAATATACGCGGTACCTTATTCTCAAGCAGTAGTGATCGGGTTATTTCAAAAAGGTGCCTATTCTTGCGTTCTGCAATTCCGTTTTGCTGTGGTGTCCCTATGCAGGTTGTCTCATGAATAATTCCATTCTCCTTAAAAAATTATGCAAACATTTATTCACGTATTCTGTCCCATTATTACTTCTTATAATTTTTATTTCTTTTCCAAATTGAGTCTGCACCATTTTGTGAAAATTTTGAACAACTTTAGAAACTTCATCTTTTGTTTTCAGTAAATAAAGCCAAATTATTTTGGAACAATCATCAATAAAGGAAACATAATATCTACAACCAGATTTAAAAATAACTGGGGATGGTCCCCAAACATCTGTATGCACCAAATCAAAAGGGTTTGCACATTTATTCAAACTACTATAATAAGTTGTTCTATGACTCTTGGACTTGATACAAGTTTCACAAACAAGATCTTTAGGATCTAGATTCAAAAATAAATCAAGTAACAACCTTTTCATATACCCGAATGATGGGTGTCCGAGTCTTTTATGCCATAATCAAACTTTATCCCTAATATATATTTGATCCCCTCTTGGCTACATATCTACTGCCGGTTTTGAATTCATCCAAGTAATACAACCCATCTCGTCTAGTACCATGGCCAATGGTCCTTTTTGCTAAAATATCCTGGAATACACAATAGTCAGGAAACATAAGCACACTGCAATTTTGATCCTTTGTGAGTTGACTAACATATATCAATTTTGTTGCAAGAGAAGAGACCACAAGCGTATTTTTCAACTTAATTTGGTTTGACAAAACAATCTCCCCAGCACCTTCTACAGGATAAACTTCCCCATTTGCATTGATAATACCGGTTTTACGAGAAGTACACATGTTTTTCAGTTCAGTTACTTCATGTGTCATGTGGTCAGTTGCACCCAAATCAATAATCCACCCTTCATTACCCCTGTTTTGCTTAGGTCCGAGATATTACACTTACCAATACCTGTTTTAAAAATACCAATTTTACCTTCACAATCATGATTCTCTTCTTGTGAATTAGTTCCAGCTGCTACCTGCTGACCCTCCTGGCTCATCCTTGGCTGCAGGTTTGGTTTCAGTTCGGTTTTACCGATTCTCCTCTGGTTGGTTCTGTTTGCTGTGTGCTGGCCGCTCGACTGTTAACAGCAGCTGTTGTGGTTGCTACTCCTTTGCCTCTTTCCTCAATTTTCTTCTTGTCACCTTTCCACCAGTCAGGATAGCCTACCACTTCAAAACAATTCTCCTTTGTGTGTCGACTTTTCCCACAAGTCGTGCACTTTAGTTTTGATTTGTCAGTATGAAAATTTTTCTTTCCTTGGAAATCATACATCTTACTAGATTTGTATCCCTTGGAAACCATTGCTAATGAGTTTGAGTCTGTACCTCCCTTAATCATGATTCCTTGCTTCTCTTCTTACGTACCCATATGCTTGCTCAATTGACAGAAATGGACACTGAGCAGCACCACCTGTTCCCTTACACCATCTAACAAGTCATCAAGTCCGTCAAGGAAGGTGTACACCCTTGTCTTCTGAATAAAAATGTTGAATTTGTCAATATCTACGCCAAACTCCATGGGGTTCGGGTATCTGAAGTCAATCTCTTGCCACAATCCTTGAAGTTCGTCGAAGTATTCTTCAATAGCTCGCCCTTCTTGTCTCACACGCATGACCTGACGGTTGAGGGCATACACCTGAGCCTTGTCATTGTTGTTGTAGTATGTTGTTGCTATTGCCTTCCATACATCTCTAGCAGTTGGATACCGAATATAACTCCCCCTTAATCGAGGTTCAAGGGAATTAATAATCCTTCCTTTTACCCCCTTATGGGTGATGGAGCAGGTTCTCCTGTGAGATGCTTCATCCTTTCTCTGCCACGGATGTACATCGTCACTGCTTGGCTCCAAAAAGAGTAGTTTGTGCCATCAAATTTTACATCAATAGCGCTTGAATGAATTGTACCCTCGGTCATGGCAACAGGTTGAGTTATGATTTGTGTTGCCGGTTGAGGATTATTTATGGCAGCAGCTTGCATAGCCGCCATTTGAGTCATCATTCTTGCCATCTGCTCAATCAACGCAGCCGTGGTGGTCGATTCTTGGGATTCGGCTTATGACATTGTTCTACCAAGGAAGTGGTGGACAGCTCCTTAGAGCAGTATAGCAAGAGAAATTGAAGTTAAAGACAACAAGGACAACAATTTCCCTAGCTATACAACCAGGCAACCACGCTCTGATACCATATCATATTAACTGAAAAATAAAGAGAACACAGGACTCCCAAGAAATCACCATTCCCACCCGATTTTATTTCTCTGTTATTTCTTGTATAAAATTACACGGCTGCTTCATGCCTATTTATCAATTCATAGATATTTTGTATATCATGCTAAACATGGAAACCAATCCTTAGAATTACAAATAATCAGAAAATTATCTATTTCCGATTTCACTAGATGCATATATGATTGATATCCTTGAATATCTTCTTTTCTCCTTTTGATTAGATACAGATCTATTTCGGCTTTGTCCCCAAGTTGTCAGGAACAGATCAAGTGTAATCTTAACAGTCCACCAATTTCATTAAGAAATCAGAAAGTTGTTTGGGTACCAAGCTCCTAGTTCCACATTACAGATAGCCACAAAAGGAGCTGTCTGACATATACAGCACGGAAAACACTGGCTTAGCTGCAAGTCAATCTCAGCCTTTCTTAAAATGAGGCATAAACTCCATTTAAGGGGCTGGAGTTGTATATGGAAACTCAACCAAGGAAAAGAGGCTGACAATGGATACGCTCTTTACAAGACTAGAAGATGGCTCTAATGCTGGCGATGTGAATTCATTAAAAGATCTTCTCAAGGAAGATAAGCTCTTGCTCAATAAAGTGACTGGGAGAACATCAGTGAGAGATAACCCCCTACATATTGCAGCAATGCTTGGACATGCTGATTTTGTTCGCAAGGTTCTCTATCGCAAACCAGAGCTTGCGAAGGAGCTCAACTGTCCAGACTTGTCACCTCTACATTTGGCTGCTGCCAACGGTCATGTCACTGTAATGAAGGAGTTGTTGAAGGTAATATGATCATTTGATTTCTTTTGTTTCTGTTTGAAAATATATGGCCATTAATGGTTAGTCATTCGTTTACAAATATTGGTACGCCAAAAATAAGTAAACTGTTGGAAGAGTAAACAGAGGAAGAAGGATTGACACAAATAATTCTACTTCACTTCTTAATTAATTCAATTACAAGATGTTGAATTTATAGCCCTACAACACCTAAGTTTGGATCATCTAAATTTAGAACCCCACTACCTTATTCTAAACTTAATACACACCACTTATCCTCCTATTACAAGCCGTCTCCAAAATAGAACTACACCTATCCTGCTATTACAAACATTACCTATATGACTAATTATAGAACCCACTATCTCCACTACACGCTCCTTGATAGAACTCCAAATATAACGGACTAGTTTTTGGAACAATTCTCAACTGAACTCTAAATATGGAAAGCTAATTTTGGATCAACTTTCAACACTCCCCCTACACCAGGTTTGATTCTGAATTCCTCAAACTTTTCTCTTGCCAATGCCTTTAGCATAATGTTAGCCTTCTGTTCTTCAGAACTTGTACGCTTGATTTCCATTGTTCCTGCTGCTACCAATTCTTCTTGCAATGGTTTATGCCATGTTTCATTTCGTGCAGCTTCTTCAAAGGTTGTAGGCTCTACAACAAACAATACTTGTGTTGCTTCATATAATTCCTGCACATATTTCATTTTTCTTATTGGTGTGTCGGTACCAAAATTACGCCTGCTGTAAACTCTGACTGTTGGTGTATTAGGGTCAGGGTTTTGGCTTCTGTTAGGATTATCTTGTGGTAAATCAGGATCAGAACTGCTGTTGTTCAGATCTGAACTAATTGAGCTGCTTGGTTGTTGATGTACTTCATCTTCCACATCATAAAATTCTACATATTCAACAATTTCTACTCCTTGTTTTTCTTCATTCCATTTCCAATTTGCCTTTTCATCAAACAAAACATTTCTGCCTACCATGATTTTTCCACTTTCTGGATTATACAACCTATACCCTTTGGATTGTGTACAATACCCGATGAATATACATTTTTCAGATTTTTCATCAAGTTTGGTTCTCTTTTGTGGATTGACAAATGCATAGGCTATACATCCATATACTCTTAGATGACTTACCCCTGGTTTCCTCTCAAACCATGCCTCAAATGGAGTTTTATTCTTCACAGCTTTTGTTGGTGAAATGTTCAACACATACACCGCAGTTGCAACTGCCTCAGCCCAGAATTTTTTTGGTAGGTTCTTGCATTTGAGCATGCTTCTACCCATCTCAACAACTGTTCTATTTTTTCTCTCTGCCACCCCATTTTGCTCAGGTGTATAGGGTGTGGTTAGCTCACGGTCTATCCCTTCATTTTCACAGAAATTAATGAATTCTTTTGAGAGGAACTCACCACCTCGGTCCGTTCTTAACACCTTCAACTTCTGAATGCCTCTCCTTTGCTTTGTAGGAAATACATCGAACTCATCCTACTATAATCATCTGTGAAAAGGAGGAAATATTTGCTGCCTCCAAGAGATTCGGTTTGCATTGGACCACACAAATCCGCATGAACCAACTCAAGCACTTGAGTTGCTCTCTTGGCTTGGCCTTTTGGGAATGGAAACTTGGCTTGTTTACCAAATATACACCCTTCACAAACACCAATTTGGTTGATTTCGGGTAGGCCATAAACCATTTGTTTTTGGTTCAACAATTTCAGACCATTGATATTCAAATGACCATATCTAAGATGCCATAACTCAGATTGTTTCAAATCTTTTGCAACCATTGCTTTTTTCCTTTACATTTGAAACCTCCAAGGGAAACAATTTATTGGTTGCCATGTTCATTTCTACCAATACCTGGTTTTTGGATTTTATTACACAAGTTTTCCCTTCAAACACTATTGAATAACCACAATCCATCAACTGCCCGATACTTGGCAGATTTTGAGACAAATATGGAATATAATACACATTATGCAAGTATTTCATACCATTTTCTTTGGTGTGCACTGCAACTGTGCCCTTGCCTTCTACTTGAATTAGCTTGTCATCGCCAAGTTTAACTTTCAACTTGCATGTTTCATCCAAGTCTTCAAACAATTGCTTGAATCCAGACATGTGATTTGAACACCCGCTATCGAGAAACCAGATGCTGCTTGCATCAACTTTGTCAACCGCACTGCTGGCCATGAAGAGAGTTGGTTGCGTATCCTCCTCTTCTGTATAATTTGCTTGATTGCTTCTACCTCGGCCTCTACCTCCTCTGCTGGAATTAGCCCGTCCTCTGCTGGGATTGTGGCTGCCTCTGCTCGAATTGTTTCTTCCTCTGCCTCTTCCTCTTGTATAGCCATTTGACCTGCCTCTAGAAGTCCCCCCCTTCATGTAGAAGGCATTTTCAACACCACTTTCTTCTGATCTGGACAGCCTTGATTCATGGGTCTGCAATGATCCCATGAGTTCATCAAATGTGTACGTTGCGAGATCCTTTGATTCTTCAATTGCTGCCACCACATGATCAAACTTTGTTGTTAGGCTTCTTAACACCTTGGCCACCACGGTTTGCTTTGAGATGGTATCTCCATATGCTCGAATTTGATTGACAACTCCTTGTACTCTTGAAAGAAAAGTCTGCACTGACTCTTCTTTGTTCATCTGCAATGTTTCAAAATCTCTGCGTAGACCTTGAAGCTTAATTGCCATAACACGAGAACTTCCTTGAAATGCTATTTTCAAGGTTGTCCATGCCTCCTTTGCATTTCTGGCTGCTGCTATTTTCGAGAAGATTGTGTCGTGCACTGCTTGTTGGATGAAGAACAATGCTCGTGCATCTTTCTTCTGATTTTCTTGCGGATTGGGATCTGGATTAGGAACTCCGTTTGCTATCAAGTCCCATAGACCATGTGACTTGAACAAGGTTGACATCTTGATACTCCAAAACTCATAATTCTCTCCTTTGAACAGTGGAATTGCTGGTTGCGTGACATTCACGATGGTGCTGCCGTTTTCTGCCATGAAAACGCCCCAAGGTTGATCGACTATGCTCTGATACCACTTTGTTGGAAGAGTAAACAGAGGAAGAAGGATTGACACAAATAATTCTACTTCACTTCTTAATTAATTCGATTACAACATACTGAATTTATAGCCCTACAACACCTAAGTTTGGATCATCTAAATTTAGCACCCCACTACCTTATTCTAAACTTAATACACACTACTTATCCTCCTATTACAAGCAGTCTCCAAAATAGATCTACACCTATCCTGCTATTACAAACATTACCTACATGACTAATTATAGAACCCACTAACTCCACTACACGCTCCTTGATAGAACTCCAAATATAACGGACTAGTTTATGGAACAACTCTCAACTGAACTCTAAATATGGAAAGCTAATTTTGGATCAACTTTCAACATAAACATCATCCAAATGAGAACACCACTACTGTATAGTATGTACCATTAACTCGTAAAAATTTTGGTGTCTGAAAACCTTCAAGATCTTATGGTTTCCAAATATGCTTGTTATTTAACGTTATTTTTCGCTGCAGGCTGACTTGGACCTTTGTTTAATAAAGGAGAAACAGGAAGGGCTATTGCCATTTCATACTGCCGTTAGAAAAGGAAGGGCATTAGTCATCAAAGAGTTGGTGGAAGCTTGTGAAGAAGCAATACATTGGCTTACAAATGGTGGGGATACTATATTTCATTTGGCTGTTAAATATAATTCTTTCGACACAGTTGAGTTCTTGATCGACAGGGTACACGATCTTAACGCGAAGGACGACAGAGGAAATACTATTTTGCATCATGCCGTTGTAATATAAAAAAAATGATTTAATATTCGGTTTTGTTTTTAAATCAATTGTTTTAAAATAAATCAGTTTTAATAAAAGTGTTGGAATGTCGTGAATTTTAATTTATATCTTATTATAACAAAAATTGTTCGGTTCAAATAACAAACTTATTGAATTGGAAAAAAAAAACAGCAAAAAAAAACAGCCAAAAAAAAAACCGGGTTTGGACCGGACCGGACCGTGGAACCGCCGGACCCGTGGGTTGATCACGGGGCGGGTTTGGCCTCCGAAAACCGGACCCATGATACCCCCACCCGTGAACCTGTCCAACCCGCCGGACCCGTGGACCGGAAAACCCTTAGACCGGGCGGGTTTGGACCGGACCGGACCGCCCCGCCCCGTTGTCAATACACTAGATAGAGGCTCAACTAGAAAATTTAAGTTGAAGGGGTAAAAAATGCGTAATGTGTGTCTCTGCATAATTTGTGGTCACTAAAATTTGAATCAAAGTCACTACAACCACAAAATAGAATTATAATATGTTATTTGGCTACAACTACACATTTAACATTTTATAAAAGAAAACTGAACAATATAAAAACTTGAAAAAAAATCAAAATTAGTTTTCTATACACATGATGCAAATTTTTAAAATTATGAGATCGCTAAGCATCCCTTACAGTACATACCTTGACATTGGTATGGATAATATCCGATCCGTATTCGAAAACTTAGATGTGGATATCCGATATCTGAATATCCGTGTGGATAAGGATACTGATATGGTTTTACGTTTCAATTATCCATATCCGAATAGTAGATATATACCATATATTTTAATATATATTATGAAAAATTTATGTTATTCACCATTATAATTAAATAAATATTATGGACTTTAATATTTTTTAATATTATTTTAATAAATATCCGATCTAATCCGGATCCGTATTCATATCCATCTGATATGTCTGATATCTGCTCCGTATCCATATCCGAAAAATAAAAAAAGAAATATGAATATGATTTTACCACTGTCTGCTCCGTATCCGCTCCGTTTTCACCTCTAACTAGTACGCTTCCTTCACCGCTCCGTGTCCGCTCTGTATCCGCTCCGTCTGATATTAGCTCCTCTCTGCTCAGCGTTTACATGCATCGTCGGATGTTCGCACAAGGGAGGTCCAAGACATGGCTCGCCGACTCTTCAAGTCTTGGAAGAATTGTTGTATTGGATTGAAGGGCTCAGATGGGGCTAAGAAGCTTGAGCTGAAAACAATCTATTTGAACTGTCGCTTAACGTGTTGATGAAAACAATAGCAGGGAAAAGGTTCTATAGAGATAACATAGACGACTTGGAGGAGACAAAACGGTTTAGGGAAGCCGTGGAGGAGCAGTTGGCCTTGAGCGGGGCATCTAATATCGAAGACTTCATACCGGTGCTTCGGTTCCTGGATCTAAATGGAGTGATGAAGAAAAAGGCACACTTGTCAAAGCAACAGATAGAGATGATCGGAAAGCTAATCGAAGACCACCGAACAAGTAGTACTGAAACAAAGAAAACAATGATAGCTCATTTGCTTGAATTGCAAAGAATGGATCCAGAGGGATATAGTGACCATATAATTCAAAGCATCAGCCTGGTATGTTAAGCGCCATTAAACTGAAAACAAGTACAAACAAAAAAAAATTATATTGAGTAGTTATATTTTTCTAATTTCAAGTCAGATTTTGGTTTAACTATTTTTGTCATTGTAAATTTAGAGCATCTTACTTGCTGGAACGGATACCTCGTCTAACACAGTTGAATGGGCAATGGCCAACCTATTGAACAATCCAGAAGTGCTGAAGTAGGCGGCGGCTGAAATTGACGAGCATATATGTCGGGAATGAGCGGTTGATAGAGGAGTCTGACATGGCACAGGTTCCGTACCTTCAATGCATTCTGAGCGAAGTGCTCCGTCTTTACCCTGGTGGGCCTCTTCTCGTGCCTCATGAATCACGCGAAGATGTAACCATTGGAGGCTACAACATACCATGCAAAACGATGGTGTTAGTGAATGTGTATCATATTCACAGAGATCCCGACATATGGGAAGAACTTGAGAAATTTAAGCCGGAGAGATTTGAGAATGGGAAGGCTGAGGGTAAGTGGATGATACCATTTGGGATGGGCAGGAGAAGGTGCCCGGGGGAAGGCCTCGCCATGCGAGAAGTCGGGTTGATATTAGGAATTTTAATTCAATGTTTCGACTGGGAAAGAACCGGGGATGAACTCGTCGACATGACTGAGGGTTCTGGTCTGACCCTTCCTAAAGCCGTTCCACTCGAAGCAATGTATCGGCCCCGAGAAGCTATGATAAAGGTTCTTTCTGAGTTGTGATCTTCTTGTGGCTGCCCATAGCTCTTTATCTGCTGAACCTTTGATCTAGTTAAGAGGACCATTTATAATAGTTCCTTTTTAGTTTTCCATAGAATTATTAAGGTGGTGGGGCATATACAAAAGTATATGATATCCTTTATGTTATTTCTTACATTTCTCATTTGTTATGGTTTACATTTCTTCATGTATCACCTCTAACACTAAAAAATGACACTTGTATGTGAATGATTATGAGGGGTTGGTTCCTTCACCAAAAAAACATGTCGCGTCACCTTGTGACAAGTCAATACAATTTAATGAGGCGTGACTTCGCCTAAAATCCGAATAATCATACAAATTGGGCTTTTGTTAGTACAGGTCTTTCCAAAAGGCCTTAATTTATGTCTAATAATACTCTCTACAGTGGCATTTTGGGTGGGCTGTGAATTGGATCCGTAGTCCGGTAGCCCAATAAGAGCCTACATAAATGGACTCACATCTAGTTATTATAATCATGACGTGTCACCTTGTTGGAACATGACGTGTCACCTTGTTCTTAATTGCTTCAATATTGACACGAGGAGTGACTTTGCCTAAAATCCGAATAATCATGCGAGGTATATTTTAAAATTCAACACAAGTAGTGTTATATTATAACAATCCATCCGAACCACTTAAAAATAAAATTTATATTAAAAAAAATTTTGAGTCAAAATTTCATATTTTTTAAATTTTGTTTTTTATTTTTCTAAATAGATACATAATTAATATTTTTCAAAATTTTTATCTCTCCAAAAAGTAGTAAAGAAATAAAAAAAAGATAAAATTTAATCTCCAAGGTCATTTTAATATGAAGATCTTGTGAGCTGTTCAGATAGAGAACAGAGTAGGTCCAATGTCCATCGGACCTACTTTTAAGTTGAACGAGCATGATGACTGTCCGATCTAATTTAAAATTTGTGTGCACCAAAATTGAAACAGACACGCATGAAGTTTAAAGTGTTTCGCACGAATCTTAAAGCAAATCGACGGTGATTAAATCCATCGAACCAATGTAGGTCCGATGCCCATTGGACCTACTCTAATCATTTAACAAACACGTGGGGCCCACCCACACCTAATTGGTTTATGGCCTGATTGTGAGTATTCCTGCACGGTCGGTTATTTTAAGGATCCGACTCCGCTGCTCTCCAAATAGGAGAGCAGGACCCTGTTATTCTAAATCAGACCGTTGAACTTTTTTCATGCACGGATCTTGACACAGATGAACGGTTCGATTTAGAATAACAGGGTCCTGCTCTCCTATTTGGAGAGCAGCGGAGTCGGATCCTTATTTTAAGGGGTACGCACTCATACCGAGGAGCGAAGGGTCCGATGAACATGAAACCAAATTTCTTTTGTATTTTTGATCTGAGCCGCTCGATCAGCATTGAGATTCACACTATCTATTTAGACTCACGATTAGTTTATAATTTTAATTTTTTGTACCAATCACAAAGAGAACCAAACTAATGGTCCTTATCTAACGTCGGACTAAATTTGATTCCACACCAACCGCATGAAATTTAAATTTTTTTTCCTTTATTTGGTTGGAAGTCCTGAGCTAGGCAACATATAGAATATTCAATTCAACACTTAATGGTATCAGGTTCCTATTCAATCCTATTTATAAGCCTCACATGATGAATCATTGCATTGCTCAACACAATCCACATATTTGCAATCCTACTCAGTAACCACAGCATATCTTTATCTTTTATAAATTCTAGAATCATGATAAAGCAACTACTCAATGTCTAATTCCTTTGCTTTTCAAAGCATTATTCTTTCCATTGCTGTCCTTGTCTTTGTAAAATTTATTATCTCTTATACAACCAACAAAAGGAAACTGCCTCCAAGTCCTCTGGCACTGCCGTTTCGGCCACCTCTATCTTTTCAAAAAGCCCCGCCACCATGCCCTCGCCCGCATATCACAAAAATACGGCCCCATCACCTTTCTTCGCTTTGGTCCTCGGCCGGTTCTCGTCATCTCCTCTAAATTATAAGGTGAGGTACTTAGCAAAATTCGACATAAGTACCTGACCTTCTTCTATCGGTTCAGGTCAATTTACCTCTTGAATCAACATATATTTCAAACATTTGAATATTTTAATTTCACGTGTTACTTCCCTTTCTCTCTATCTATGAAGCTTTAACTCAAAACTCTTCACTTCCCTTTCTCTCTCTCTCTCTCTCTCACTCGAGCTCTCTCTTTATCTATATATATTGTGATCAACGTCTCAGAGGACCCTGTTTTCTCTCGTAGAATAATATAGTGCACCTCTCTCTTTCTTGTTCCCCCGGAATCCCTAGAGTATCTCCGACACCACCATCTAATTCACCCTCGGACTGAGCACCCTCTATCATGCCAACACTCATCTTCTTCATGTATTTCTCTATTTAAAAACTTGTTTGTACAATATAGGATTTCAAATCCATCAATAGGTTGCATAATTTAGGGCTTAAGGTTTAGGATTTACGGTTTAAGTTAGCCAAATAGAAGAGAAATTTACCGTTTCTTGCTGATATTTAGCCTATTTGTCATTGTATTTATATATGTGTGATGTACTCATTTGAAGTTTAGGCTTTTACTCATATTATGTTTAGAGTTTTACTCATTATTTTTGGTTTTAGGTTTGGTTAATGGCATCTAAACATGTGGTTGACCTCAACAACCCTCCAGAGGTAGATCTAAGCCTAATTTTCCTCCCTCCGAACCATCTGATAGTAAAGTAGCACTCAAATCCCATCCCAAGAACAAAAAAACCATCGGTGACTAAGCCGCCACGCCGCAACAGTAGGCTCTAGATGAAAATAGATTCTACTTTTGGGCCACGCCGCAACACTATGCTCAAGCAGAAAAGGGATGCTAGCTGCAAGTAGTTGTTGACACAAATACACGTATACCTATATGCGTCTATACATATACAATGTAATGATATGTATGCATTGCATATGGTCAACTTGTAGTTATGCTACATAATTGTGATTGTTGGTGATCTGTTTTTGTAGTTTTGTCGATTGCTTTTACTTGAAGATTGTGCACTTGACATGGTATATGAGCATTTCATAAATTGAACTTTTATTTATGTTGCTTGAAAGATTGTAATTTATAGCTAGTTTCTTTGACACTTTGACTTTTGTTGTTGATTTTCTTATATTTGTGCTTGGTGCTATTTTGTTTCGGATGGCTGAGCCAGAGGATCTCATGACTGGAACTGAATACTGCACTGGGAGATGTTCCATCTCTCACCTTTCCACATCAGTCGGTTCGAAATACAAAGCCCCAAGACGCGGAAGTGAGATGTCATAATTAAGGATAGTGGTGTTTGCCACATTAAAGAAATTTTTTTTATTTATATTTTGTATCAAATGAATCTGTTATGGATCTTCGATTGTACTTATTGATACTATAGAAGATTTATTTCATCTTGTTTTGATACATAGTAAAAGTTCTTCATGTATGGTGGCTTATTTATGTGTCATTTGTAGTGTATGTATGTATATGTTGCATTTATAAATATGATCCTTGCGCTGATGAGAGCGATTGGTTGTCCATCCTGTTATAGATGGTGGTTGTCCTATTGGTATTGTATTTTGTACCAATATATATAAGATGGTTAATCTACTATTGGTATGAAACCGCTAGCAAAAATTTTGTTTCTTGTATCGTGTCGATCTGATCCATTTGTTCAAAATAGTACAGTCCAAATTAATTACTTTAGTAAAGTTCTTTTTTATTTTAAACTATATATAGTAGATACGAATCGACAATACTTCTCCTTCGTGAACAAACCTTTCATCCCAAATTAAAAACATATTAAGGATTCTAATTATTGTAAGAACTCCATCAAAAGTGGTTAATTAAAATTGGTTGAATATCAGACTACACTACTACAGAAATGGTCATTGTACACGGCACATTGTATACGGATTTGACAATTTTATACAAAAACCGTGTGCTATTGTAATTTTTTGGAAGCCCGAAATATCTGTGGGATCTATTACACGGATATTTATTAAAGAATCAGTGAAGAAAGCCTTGAGAGAGCTACACGGACGTTTATCAGGAATTATAAACGGATTATTGTTTAACTAACAGTGTAGATAGCCATGTGAGAGCTACACGGATATTTATGAAGAGAACCGTGTAGAAATATGTAAAATGCACACGGATTTTTGTTTAAATAACAGTGTAGAAACCTTTGACAGAGCTACACGGCTGTTCACATAATAATCCGTGGAGAAAGGTTATTGTAGGGTTTTGATTATCGATACACGGTTTTGCCAATTTTATACACTGCACATTGTACACGGTTTTGTTAAGTATAAATCCGTGTAGAAAAGTGTAGGGTTTTGGTATAAAAGGCCTTCTCCTTCCCGCGCCGTATAAAAGGCCTTCTCCTTCCAGCGCCGTTTTGATCAAGTAATTCAACAAACGGAAAGGTTAGAGTTTTTTCAATTCATAGGTAAATTGTAGGTTCTCCTGTATAACCTTAGGAAAAGAGAAAGACCGGTCACTTTACATATCGCTTTTGATCAACTTTGATAATCATTTCACGGTTAATAATTGGAATTTTGATTTAGGTTTATCAATTATGTCAGATCGCTTATCTATCAAGATAAGTCGCTATCTTTGGAGCTCATCTATCAAGACGAGCGATGTGATATAATTGATAACCTATATCTGGACTTCACTTCTGCCATGAATATCTCCTTCATCTCTGGCATGTATTTTCCATTTCTTCCTCTAATTTTCTGTTACTTATTGTTGCTTACTTACTCATCATTTTTTTTTATTTACAGATTGTGATGAACTTTCCGATGGACAGCATGTGATGAATTTCATTTTCTTTTTATTTTCACTATATTTTATTTGACACTTGACAAGAACATGTTTTTTCTTGGTTAGGTTCCAAAGAAATGGGTAAAACTAACTTTCAATAATAAAACATGTTCTTTAAATTAAATCATGTTTTGATCCCAAGTTTTTGGCTGTGTAGAAATGGCATGTGGCAGTGCATTGTTGTTTAATTTCTTACACAAACTCCCTTTGAATAATATGTGGTTTGCGAAAGAATTTAAATAACAACGTAATAATTAACACTGCCACATGTCCATTTGTGCATCGCCAAAAACTTGGGACTAAAACATAATTTAATTTTCAGAAAATGTTTTATTAGTTGAAAGTTAGTCTGCCCCATTTCTTTGGAACCTAACCAAGATAAGGCATGCTCTTGTAAGGTGTTAAATAAAATATGAATTTATGCATATTAGTAATGTTTTATTAGTGAATTTAGTAATGTTCTTGTAATGTTTTATTAGTGAATTTAGTAATTTTTGTGAATTCTAGTAATGTTCTTGTAAGCATTTTCTTGTAATATTTTATTAGTAAATTTAGTAATTTTTGTGCTGTAATAGTAAATAAGGAGTTGAATTTATGAATTTTGTAATGCTAAATATGAATTTATGAATTTTGTAATGCTAAGTATAATTTTTGTGCTGTAATTGGAATACTGGATGACAAAATTATCTGAAAAACTGGAGGGTAATCTCAATACTGAACAAATCTGGCTAGCAAAACTGGAGGCTAGCCCAGAAAAAAAAAATATCTAAAAAAATATATAGGGCAATCATACACGGATATTTACCTAAAAACCGTGTACAAACGGTAATTGTAGAAATATGCGAAATTCACACGGATGTTTGTTTAAACAACAGTGTAGAAATCTTTGACAGAGCTACACGGCTATTTACATAATAATCCGTGGAGAAAGTTATTCTAGGGTTTTGATTATCGATACACGGTTTTGCCAATTTTATACACTGCATATTGTACACGGTTTTGTTAAGTATAAATCCGTGTAGAAAAAAGTGTAGGATTTTGGTATAAAAGGCCTTCTCCTTCCAGCGCCGTTTTGATCAATTAATAATCTCTCTCTCTGTATACGAATTGGTCTGATTTCTGCGCACAAGGAGGCCGGATCTGAGATCTTTGAAGTTAATTTGTATTTCTCCTCTCTATCTTGCTAAGGTTAGTCGTGTATATATTTATCTTTTCTTACTCTAATTTTCTGTTACTTGTTATTGCTTATTTAGGTCAATTAGTAATTAGTGCCTGCGTGCTTGATTTGTTGAGATAATGTAAATAATTAGTATATTAAATAGAGTGATGCATGTATAATTGTGCTTTTTTCTAATAATAGAGTAATGCATGTATAATCAACTAATGCATGTATAATAGAGTAATGCATGTATAATTGTTAGTTTAGTGATGATTAGCTTGATAATTGTGCTTGTTTAGTAATGCATGTACAATAGAGTGATGCATGTATAATTGTGCTTGTTTCTAATAATAGAGTAATGCATGTATAATCAACTAATGCATGTATAATACAGTGATGGATGTATAATAGTTATTTTAGTGATTATTTTACTAATGCATGTATAATTGTGCTTGTTTCTAATAATGTTGTTTTTTGTAGAACCATGTCACATTCAGGTGAGCAACGATGGCTCTTCACTTTTGGTGCCAGTAGCCAGGGTTTACAGAGGGTAATATGAAGATATACATGTTTTAATAAAGAAAGAGTTGAGTAAAAAGTTGGATGAAGGACCTTGGGAAAAAAAGGGAAGAGGTGGGATGAAGGACCTTCAGAGCTGGATGAAGAGCCGAATGAGGAGTCGGGCACAATCTTGTCAGACTGACAAGATTGTGTCCGACTCTTCATTTGACTCTTCATCCGGCTCAGAAGGTCCTTCATCCACCTCTTCCCTTTTTTTCCAAGGTCCTTCATCCAACTTTTTACTCAACTCTTTCTTTATTAAAACATGTATATCTTCATATTACCCTCTGTAAACCCTGGCTACTGGCACCAAATGTAAACCTTAAGTTTATATATGAAATCACTATGGGATCGAGTCTCAGGAAGAAGGATATGTCTACCCAGTATGGATTTGTGTAATATATGCTCAATATGGATTTGTATAATGTTTCAATTTAAATTTTGTAATACTCAATATGGATTTGTATAATTTAGTGTACATGAATTTTTAGTTTACCCTTATTAATTGACCGGTTTGTATGCCATCCACCGATTTTGTGTTTCAAATATAAAGCATGTTCTTGTAATTAAATAAAATATAGAGAATTTAGTAATTTTTTGTGCTGTAATTGTAAATAAGGAGATGAATTTATGAATTTTGTAATTGCTGAACATGGATTTGTAATGCTAAATATGAATTTTGTAATGCTAAGTATAATTTTTGTGCTGTAATTGGAAAACTGGATGTCAAATTATCTGAAAAACTGGGGGTAAACTCAATATTGAATTTTGTAGCAAACTGGCTAGCAAAACTGGAGGGCTAGCCCAGAAAAAAATTGTTAATTGAAAAATATATAGGATAACATACACGGATATTAAACTTAAAACCGTGTCCAAATAGTAAATGTCACGGATATTAGTTGAATATCCGTGTACGAAATAGCTACAAGGAATTTTTTTTTTTAAATCCGTGTAGAAAAAGACTAGCCCATAAATAAAAAAAAAACCCAAAAAATATATAGGACACGAAAACTTTAATTCTATTCATCAATGAATTATAAATTTCCATAATAATTTTTAGCATCCCTAAACAATGGGATTTGCTGCCCGAATTTGCAAAATTAAAAGATAACCTAAACGAAATTAGCTACCATTATACACGGTTCTTAAGTACAAATAGCCGTGTATGATTTGTTAGAGAGCTACACGGATTTCTTAACGAAAGATCCGTGTAAAAAGTAAATGTATACGGTTGTTTCTTGAAAATCCGTGTAGAAACGCATTCTCCTATCTTACATAACCCGGATTTTTATAAATTTTCATAGAAGAGGCTAGCATTATAAACACGGTTCTTAAATACAAATAGCCGTGTATGATTTGTGAGAGCGCTACACGGATTTCTTAACGTAAGATCCGTGTAGAAAAGTCTTTGTAGGGTTTTGGTATAAAAGGCCTTCTCCTTCCAGCGCCGTTTTTTTTTTATCAAGTAATTAATACTGTCTCTCTCTCTGTATTGAATGCGCTGATCCGATTTCTGCAAAGGCCAGCAGCTGGTATTTTACTAAGATCTTTGAAGTTTGTATTTTCTCCTCTCTATCTTTCTAAGGTTAGTGTATATATATATATTTTCCTTTTCTTCCTCTAATTTTATGTTACTTATTTGTACTTATTTAGATCGATCATGTGTAAGTAGTGTATTGTTGTCCAATAACCGACCCCTACTGATGCTTTTAGGTCCTTGCCCGTCCAAAATTAATCCAATAGGGATTAATTTTGGATAGTCCCCGTTTTGGGACTGCTCTTTGAATATTGGGTCTCATTTAGGATGTGAACACATATTAGCGGGATTTAATTAGTAATTGAGGAAAGTTCGACGGTATTTTCCCTTAATGCTCCTACGAGTATGTGGTTTTTACGCATACTTGGGGAGTTAAGGGGAAATGCTGCCGAATATTTCTCAAATACTAATTAAATCTCGCTAATATGTGTTCACATATGGGACCTAATATTCAAAGAGTGGGTTAGGATTGTAAACCGGCCCTTTGTAAGCCTAGAATTTGGTACCAATTTACATGTTGACCATTATTAATTGAAATCATTTTTTTAATTTAATTTGCAGATGGATCGAAGTTGGATGTATGAATTGCGACGTGATAATGAAGAATATTTGGGTCGCGTTGATGAGTTCATAAAATTCGCTGAGAGGTATAGAGTGAAGATGAAGGAAGCCGACATTTTGTGTCCTTGTAGAGATTGTAAAAAAAAATTAAGATTTGGGGACTCCGAAGAAATTAGAGCTCATCTGATTTGTCGTGGATTTAAGAAAAGATATACATGTTGGTTCATGCATGGTGAGGAATTTGGGGAAAGTAGTTGTACCAATAAGAATTCTAACCGTTGCGAAGAGAGCGATGAGAATGTAGAAATTTTGGATAATTTTCAACTTGATTTCAGCGATGATGATTTGAATGTCGAAAATTTTGATAATATTGAACTTGATCGCAACGACGATGATGAGCTGCAGACGGAAATCGATGAAAATGTAGTACACGAGTATATTGATAATCTGGAGGACATGTTACATGATGTGGAAGATGAAATTACTGATAAAAATTATGATAAATTTCAATATTTGTCTAATGAATCCAAAAAGCCGTTGTATCCCGGGTGTACCAAATTTACGAAACTGTCAGCTGTGTTGAAATTATTTAACTTGAAAGCAGAAAATGGTTGGAGCGATAAGAGTTTCACGTCCTTATTAAAGCTTTTAGGAGAAATGCTCCCAGATAACAACGAGTTACCCCGTACAATATATCAGGCGAAAAAATTGATATGTCCAGTGGGTTTGAAGATCGAAAGAATACATGCATGTCCGAATGACTGTGTATTGTACCGTAATGAGTACGAGGCCATGCATGTTTGTCCTAAGTGCGGTGTTTCTCGGTATAAACGTAAGGACCAGGGCACTACTGATTGTGACGACGGCAAAAAGGGCCGGTCTCCGGCTAAGGTGTTGTGGTATTTGCCGATAATACCGAGATTCAAACGGTTATTTGCAAATCCCAAAGATGCGAAGTTATTGCGTTGGCATGAAGAAGGGCGCAAAAAGGACGGTAAACTAAGACACCCGGCTGATTCTCCTCAGTGGAGAAATTTTGATAGACATTTCAAAGATTTTAGTTCCGAGGTAAGAAACCTCAAGATTGTGGTGAGCACAGATGGAATGAGTCCGTTTGGAAGCATGAGCAGTCGGCACAGTACTTGGCCAGTTCTGTTAGCCATCTACAATCTTCCTCCTTGGTTGTGCATGAAACGCAGGTATATAATGATGTCATTACTAATCCAAGGACCCAGACAACCCGGAAATGACATAGATGTATATCTCGCACCATTAATTGAGGACCTCCAAAAAGAATGGCGTGATGGCATCTCGGTGTGGGATGCGTACATGAAAGAGACCTTTAACTTGCGGGCCATGGTGTTTTGCACCGTAAATGATTTCCCCGCATACGGGAATTTGTCGGGTTACACTTGTAAAGGAGCAAAAGCGTGCCCTATTTGTGAAGATGATACGCAGGTGCTGAGGTTGAAGAACTGTCAAAAGAATGTATTTATGGGGCACCGTAGGTTTCTTCCAATTAATCACCCATATCGTAAGAAGAAGAAGAAGGCATTCAACGGGAAAGTTGAGCTTGGAGTGGCCCGTCGTCCATTAGATGGGAAGGGTGTCTTCGAGCGTGTTAAAAACCTTGATGTTGTGTTTGGAAAGTGTGCCACAAAACCGCCGAAGAATATTTGGAAAAAGAAGTCCATATTTTGGGCCCTACCTTACTGGGAATATTTAGAAGTGAGACATTGCATAGATGTCATGCATGTTGAAAAAAACATCTGCGACAGTTTGACTGGTTTATTATTGAACATTCCGGGGAAGACTAAAGATGGTATCAAAGTTCGAAAAGACATGGTAGAAATGAGAATACGACCCGAGCTTGAACCGCAGGAGAAAGGGAAGCGCACATACCTACCCCTGCAATGTGCACAATGTCGAAGAAAGAGAAAACAAGCTTTTGTGAATGCCTCCGTAGTATTAAGGTCCCATCAGGGTATTCTTCGAATATTAAGAAGCTGGTGTCGATGAAGGACCTGAAACTGGTCGGTATGAAATCTCACGACTGTCATGTTTTATTGACACATATGATTCCTGTTGCAATTAGGGGGGTTTTACCAAAGCCCGTTCGTCAAACCATTACGAAGCTTTGTTTTTTCTTCAATACAATAAATTCCAAAGTGATAGACCCTCTAATAGTGGACTCTTTGGAGGTGGAAGTCGTCGCTACTCTTTGCCAACTTGAGATGTATTTTCCGCCATCTTTTTTCGATATTATGGTTCACCTTGTTGTTCATCTAGTGAGAGAAATCAAGATCTGTGGTCCTGTGTTCCTGCGGTATATGTATCCATTCGAGAGATACATGGGAATTTTGAAAAAATACGTAAGGAACCGACATCGACCCGAAGGTAGCATTGTAGAAGGATATTCCACAGAAGAGGTGATTGATTTTTGCACCAACTACATGACTGGTGTCTGTCCTATTGGCGTTCCAAAGTCTCGATATGAGGGAAGGCTCCAAGGAGTCGGGACAATTGGGTTGAAAGCCGTAGTTGCTGATAGAGATGAACTACAGAAGGCACATTTTTTGGTACTACAGCACATGACAGATGTTGCTCCCTATATAGATGAGCACATGACAATCCTTTAACAAGAGTACTACACGAGAAGTCAGAAGTGGCTTACCAACGAGCATAATCGTTCATTTGTAGGATGGCTGAGAGAAAGGGTGCAGTCACACCCCGATAGGGGGCCCGTAAATGAAATTGTTCGACTGCTGGGCGAAGGACCCCGAATTATTGTTAGAACATTCCAAGGATACGAAATTAACGGATATACATTTTACACTAAATCCCAAAGTGATAAGAGCACGATGCAAAATAGTGGGGTGACGTTGGTGGCGACGTCTCAAGAATTCAGTAGATCCGGAGATTCCCGGCCCGTAATAGCATCAAAGTCGTATTATGGCGTTATTGAGGAAATTTGGGAGCTCATTTACAGTCCTGACCTTAGCATTCCCTTGTTTCGGTGTCAATGGGTCGAAGACCGGGGTGTTAAAGTTGATAACGACGGGTTCACACTCGTTGATTTTAATAAAGTTGGGTATGTTGATGATCCGTTTATACTCGCCAAGCAAGCAACCCAAGTCTTTTATGTCACTGACCCGAGTGATAATAGGTGGAGCATTGTCCTATCTAGGAAAAGAAGAATTGTTGGGGTACAAAACATCGTCGACGAAGAAGAGTATGACCAGTTTGACGAAATACCTCCATTTTGTACCGACGTGCAAACTGAGGTAGCCTCAATTGAAGAACAAGACGAAGCAAACTATTTGCGATCCGACCACAATGAAGGAATATGGGCCGAATGTAATGTGAAATCAGTGAAAAAAAAGAGAAAAAGAAAAAAAAAGGCAGATGTATAATATTTATTTTGTTTAGAAAATAACTTTTTAATTATCTTGTTTGGAAACAACTTTTAAATAATATTCTAGTTAAAATATTTCTATTTCAAACAATATTTGCAGTTAAAATATTAGTAAAATAATATTTGCAGTTAATACATTTCTATTAGGATTTGAAAATTAGTTGAAATATTAAATTTCAGTAAAAAAATATTGGCTTTTCAAACATTTCGAGTCCAAATAATACGTATACTTATTTATTATCACTTTTAAATAATATAAAAAATAACAAGTTAAACCACGCAATGTTGTCAATTACTTCACACACGGCGTTCACACACGGCCTTCTATTAACTAAAATCCACACAATAATGAGGAGAGCTACACGGATTTTTAATAAAGGTCCGTGTAAAAAGGTAATCAAACACGGATGTTAGAGTAAACGTCCGTGGGTGGTAAAGAGTTTAGGGTTTAATGGGGAAGGGGAGCTACACGGATTGTTAAAGGTAAAATCCGTGTAGAAAAATGGAAAAATTTGGTATAAAAGGCAATCTCCTCCCGGGCCCCGACGCCGTTTTGATCAAGTCATTCTGATCAAAAGAAATTAAGAATTACTTGGAAAATAATTTTGTGCTATTCAGATATGGAAAATCCTAATCCTGCGGGAAATCACAATCCTCCAAACTTTTATGCCATAATCAAACTTTATCCCTAATATATATTTGATCCCCTCTTGGCTACATATCTACTGCCGGTTTTGAATTCATCCAAGTAATACAACCCATCTCGTCTAGTACCATGGCCAATGGTCCTTTTTGCTAAAATATCCTGGAATACACAATAGTCAGGAAACATAAGCACACTGCAATTTTGATCCTTTGTGAGTTGACTAACATATATCAATTTTGTTACAAGAGAAGAGACCACAAGCGTATTTTTCAACTTAATTTGGTTTGACAAAACAATCTCCCCAGCACCTTCTACAGGATAAACTTCCCCATTTGCATTGATAATACCGGTTTTACGAGAAGTACACATGTTTTTCAGTTCAGTTACTTCATGTGTCATGTGGTCAGTTGCACCCAAATCAATAATCCACCCTTCATTACCCCTGTTTTGCTTAGGTCCGAGATATTACACTTACCAATACCTGTTTTAAAAATACCAATTTTACCTTCACAATCATGATTCTCTTCTTGTGAATTAGTTCCAGCTGCTACCTGCTGACCCTCCTGGCTCATCCTTGGCTGCAGGTTTGGTTTCAGTTCGGTTTTACCGATTCTCCTCTGGTTGGTTCTGTTTGCTGTGTGCTGGCCGCTCGACTGTTAACAGCAGCTGTTGTGGTTGCTACTCCTTTGCCTCTTTCCTCAATTTTCTTCTTGTCACCTTTCCACCAGTCAGGATAGCCTACCACTTCAAAACAATTCTCCTTTGTGTGTCGACTTTTCCCACAAGTCGTGCACTTTAGTTTTGATTTGTCAGTATGAAAATTTTTCTTTCCTTGGAAATCATACATCTTACTAGATTTGTATCCCTTGGAAACCATTGCTAATGAGTTTGAGTCTGTACCTCCCTTAATCATGATTCCTTGCTTCTCTTCTTACGTACCCATATGCTTGCTCAATTGACAGAAATGGACACTGAGCAGCACCACCTGTTCCCTTACACCATCTAACAAGTCATCAAGTCCGTCAAGGAAGGTGTACACCCTTGTCTTCTGAATAAAAATGTTGAATTTGTCAATATCTACGCCAAACTCCATGGGGTTCGGGTATCTGAAGTCAATCTCTTGCCACAATCCTTGAAGTTCGTCGAAGTATTCTTCAATAGCTCGCCCTTCTTGTCTCACACGCATGACCTGACGGTTGAGGGCATACACCTGAGCCTTGTCATTGTTGTTGTAGTATGTTGTTGCTATTGCCTTCCATACATCTCTAGCAGTTGGATACCGAATATAACTCCCCCTTAATCGAGGTTCAAGGGAATTAATAATCCTTCCTTTTACCCCCTTATGGGTGATGGAGCAGGTTCTCCTGTGAGATGCTTCATCCTTTCTCTGCCACGGATGTACATCGTCACTGCTTGGCTCCAAAAAGAGTAGTTTGTGCCATCAAATTTTACATCAATAGCGCTTGAATGAATTGTACCCTCGGTCATGGCAACAGGTTGAGTTATGATTTGTGTTGCCGGTTGAGGATTATTTATGGCAGCAGCTTGCATAGCCGCCATTTGAGTCATCATTCTTGCCATCTGCTCAATCAACGCAGCCGTGGTGGTCGATTCTTGGGATTCGGCTTATGACATTGTTCTACCAAGGAAGTGGTGGACAGCTCCTTAGAGCAGTATAGCAAGAGAAATTGAAGTTAAAGACAACAAGGACAACAATTTCCCTAGCTATACAACCAGGCAACCACGCTCTGGTACCATATCATATTAACTGAAAAATAAAGAGAACACAGGACTCCCAAGAAATCACCCTTCCCACCCGATTTTATTTCTCTGTTATTTCTTGTATAAAATTACACGGCTGCTTCATGCCTATTTATCAATTCATAGATATTTTGTATATCATGCTAAACATGGAAACCAATCCTTAGAATTACAAATAATCAGAAAATTATCTATTTCCGATTTCACTAGATGCATATATGATTGATATCCTTGAATATCTTCTTTTCTCCTTTTGATTAGATACAGATCTATTTCGGCTTTGTCCCCAAGTTGTCAGGAACAGATCAAGTGTAATCTTAACAGTCCACCAATTTCATTAAGAAATCAGAAAGTTGTTTGGGTACCAAGCTCCTAGTTCCACATTACAGATAGCCACAAAAGGAGCTGTCTGACATATACAGCACGGAAAACACTGGCTTAGCTGCAAGTCAATCTCAGCCTTTCTTAAAATGAGGCATAAACTCCATTTAAGGGGCTGGAGTTGTATATGGAAACTCAACCAAGGAAAAGAGGCTGACAATGGATACGCTCTTTACAAGACTAGAAGATGGCTCTAATGCTGGCGATGTGAATTCATTAAAAGATCTTCTCAAGGAAGATAAGCTCTTGCTCAATAAAGTGACTGGGAGAACATCAGTGAGAGATAACCCCCTACATATTGCAGCAATGCTTGGACATGCTGATTTTGTTCGCAAGGTTCTCTATCGCAAACCAGAGCTTGCGAAGGAGCTCAACTGTCCAGACTTGTCACCTCTACATTTGGCTGCTGCCAACGGTCATGTCACTGTAATGAAGGAGTTGTTGAAGGTAATATGATCATTTGATTTCTTTTGTTTCTGTTTGAAAATATATGGCCATTAATGGTTAGTCATTCGTTTACAAATATTGGTACGCCAAAAATAAGTAAACTGTTGGAAGAGTAAACAGAGGAAGAAGGATTGACACAAATAATTCTACTTCACTTCTTAATTAATTCGATTACAAGATGTTGAATTTATAGCCCTACAACACCTAAGTTTGGATCATCTAAATTTAGAACCCCACTACCTTATTCTAAACTTAATACACACCACTTATCCTCCTATTACAAGCCGTCTCCAAAATAGAACTACACCTATCCTGCTATTACAAACATTACCTATATGACTAATTATAGAACCCACTATCTCCACTACACGCTCCTTGATAGAACTCCAAATATAACGGACTAGTTTTTGGAACAATTCTCAACTGAACTCTAAATATGAAAAGCTAATTTTGGATCAACTTTCAACACTCCCCCTACACCAGGTTTGATTCTGAATTCCTCAAACTTTTCTCTTGCCAATGCCTTTAGCATAATGTTAGCCTTCTGTTCTTCAGAACTTGTACGCTTGATTTCCATTGTTCCTGCTGCTACCAATTCTTCTTGCAATGGTTTATGCCATGTTTCATTTCGTGCAGCTTCTTCAAAGGTTGTAGGCTCTACAACAAACAATACTTGTGTTGCTTCATATAATTCCTGCACATATTTCATTTTTCTTATTGGTGTGTCGGTACCAAAATTACGCCTGCTGTAAACTCTGACTGTTGGTGTATTAGGGTCAGGGTTTTGGCTTCTGTTAGGATTATCTTGTGGTAAATCAGGATCAGAACTGCTGTTGTTCAGATCTGAACTAATTGAGCTGCTTGGTTGTTGATGTACTTCATCTTCCACATCATAAAATTCTACATATTCAACAATTTCTACTCCTTGTTTTTCTTCATTCCATTTCCAATTTGCCTTTTCATCAAACAAAACATTTCTGCCTACCATGATTTTTCCACTTTCTGGATTATACAACCTATACCCTTTGGATTGTGTACAATACCCGATGAATATACATTTTTCAGATTTTTCATCAAGTTTGGTTCTCTTTTGTGGATTGACAAATGCATAGGCTATACATCCATATACTCTTAGATGACTTACCCCTGGTTTCCTCTCAAACCATGCCTCAAATGGAGTTTTATTCTTCACAGCTTTTGTTGGTGAAATGTTCAACACATACACCGCAGTTGCAACTGCCTCAGCCCAGAATTTTTTTGGTAGGTTCTTGCATTTGAGCATGCTTCTACCCATCTCAACAACTGTTCTATTTTTTCTCTCTGCCACCCCATTTTGCTCAGGTGTATAGGGTGTGGTTAGCTCACGGTCTATCCCTTCATTTTCACAGAAATTAATGAATTCTTTTGAGAGGAACTCACCACCTCGGTCCGTTCTTAACACCTTCAACTTCTGAATGCCTCTCCTTTGCTTTGTAGGAAATACATCGAACTCATCCTACTATAATCATCTGTGAAAAGGAGGAAATATTTGCTGCCTCCAAGAGATTCGGTTTGCATTGGACCACACAAATCCGCATGAACCAACTCAAGCACTTGAGTTGCTCTCTTGGCTTGGCCTTTTGGGAATGGAAACTTGGCTTGTTTACCAAATATACACCCTTCACAAACACCAATTTGGTTGATTTCGGGTAGGCCATAAACCATTTGTTTTTGGTTCAACAATTTCAGACCATTGATATTCAAATGACCATATCTAAGATGCCATAACTCAGATTGTTTCAAATCTTTTGCAACCATTGCTTTTTTCCTTTACATTTGAAACCTCCAAGGGAAACAATTTATTGGTTGCCATGTTCATTTCAACCAATACCTGGTTTTTGGATTTTATTACACAAGTTTTCCCTTCAAACACTATTGAATAACCACAATCCATCAACTGCCCGATACTTGGCAGATTTTGAGACAAATATGGAATATAATACACATTATGCAAGTATTTCATACCATTTTCTTTGGTGTGCACTGCAACTGTGCCCTTGCCTTCTACTTGAATTAGCTTGTCATCGCCAAGTTTAACTTTCAACTTGCATGTTTCATCCAAGTCTTCAAACAATTGCTTGAATCCAGACATGTGATTTGAACACCCGCTATCGAGAAACCAGATGTTGCTTGCATCAACTTTGTCAACCGCACTGCTGGCCATGAAGAGAGTTGGTTGCGTATCCTCCTCTTCTGTATAATTTGCTTGATTGCTTCTACCTCGGCCTCTACCTCCTCTGCTGGAATTAGCCCGTCCTCTGCTGGGATTGTGGCTGCCTCTGCTCGAATTGTTTCTTCCTCTACCTCTTCCTCTTGTATAGCCATTTGACCTGCCTCTAGAAGTCCCCCCCTTCATGTAGAAGGCATTTTCAACACCACTTTCTTCTGATCTGGACAGCCTTGATTCATGGGTCTGCAATGATCCCATGAGTTCATCAAATGTGTACGTTGCGAGATCCTTTGATTCTTCAATTGCTGCCACCACATGATCAAACTTTGTTGTTAGGCTTCTTAACACCTTGGCCACCACGGTTTGCTTTGAGATGGTATCTCCATATGCTCGAATTTGATTGACAACTCCTTGTACTCTTGAAAGAAAAGTCTGCACTGACTCTTCTTTGTTCATCTGCAATGTTTCAAAATCTCTGCGTAGACCTTGAAGCTTAATTGCCATAACACGAGAACTTCCTTGAAATGCTATTTTCAAGGTTGTCCATGCCTCCTTTGCATTTCTGGCTGCTGCTATTTTCGAGAAGATTGTGTCGTGCACTGCTTGTTGGATGAAGAACAATGCTCGTGCATCTTTCTTCTGATTTTCTTGCGGATTGGGATCTGGATTAGGAACTCCGTTTGCTATCAAGTCCCATAGACCATGTGACTTGAACAAGGTTGACATCTTGATACTCCAAAACTCATAATTCTCTCCTTTGAACAGTGGAATTGCTGGTTGCGTGACATTCACGATGGTGCTGCCGTTTTCTGCCATGAAAACGCCCCAAGATTGATCGACTATGCTCTGATACCACTTTGTTGGAAGAGTAAACAGAGGAAGAAGGATTGACACAAATAATTCTACTTCACTTCTTAATTAATTCGATTACAACATACTGAATTTATAGCCCTACAACACCTAAGTTTGGATCATCTAAATTTAGCACCCCACTACCTTATTCTAAACTTAATACACACTACTTATCCTCCTATTACAAGCAGTCTCCAAAATAGATCTACACCTATCCTGCTATTACAAACATTACCTACATGACTAATTATAGAACCCACTAACTCCACTACACGCTCCTTGATAGAACTCCAAATATAACGGACTAGTTTATGGAACAACTCTCAACTGAACTCTAAATATGGAAAGCTAATTTTGGATCAACTTTCAACATAAACATCATCCAAATGAGAACACCACTACTGTATAGTATGTACCATTAACTCGTAAAAATTTTGGTGTCTGAAAACCTTCAAGATCTTATGGTTTCCAAATATGCTTGTTATTTAACGTTATTTTTCGCTGCAGGCTGACTTGGACCTTTGTTTAATAAAGGAGAAACAGGAAGGGCTATTGCCATTTCATACTGCCGTTAGAAAAGGAAGGGCATTAGTCATCAAAGAGTTGGTGGAAGCTTGTGAAGAAGCAATACATTGGCTTACAAATGGTGGGGATACTATATTTCATTTGGCTGTTAAATATAATTCTTTCGACACAGTTGAGTTCTTGATCGACAGGGTACACGATCTTAACGCGAAGGACGACAGAGGAAATACTATTTTGCATCATGCCGTTGTAATATAAAAAAAATGATTTAATATTCGGTTTTGTTTTTAAATCAATTGTTTTAAAATAAATCAGTTTTAATAAAAGTGTTGGAATGTCGTGAATTTTAATTTATATCTTATTATAACAAAAATTGTTCGGTTCAAATAACAAACTTATTGAATTGGAAAAAAAAAACAGCAAAAAAAAACAGCCAAAAAAAAAACCGGGTTTGGACCGGACCGGACCGTGGAACCGCCGGACCCGTGGGTTGATCACGGGGCGGGTTTGGCCTCCGAAAACCGGACCCATGATACCCCCACCCGTGAACCTGTCCAACCCGCCGGACCCGTGGACCGGAAAACCCTTAGACCGGGCGGGTTTGGACCGGACCGGACCGCCCCGCCCCGTTGTCAATACACTAGATAGAGGCTCAACTAGAAAATTTAAGTTGAAGGGGTAAAAAATGCGTAATGTGTGTCTCTGCATAATTTGTGGTCACTAAAATTTGAATCAAAGTCACTACAACCACAAAATAGAATTATAATATGTTATTTGGCTACAACTACACATTTAACATTTTATAAAAGAAAACTGAACAATATAAAAACTTGAAAAAAAATCAAAATTAGTTTTCTATACACATGATGCAAATTTTTAAAATTATGAGATCGCTAAGCATCCCTTACAGTACATACCTTGACATTGGTATGGATAATATCCGATCCGTATTCGAAAACTTAGATGTGGATATCCGATATCTGAATATCCGTGTGGATAAGGATACTGATATGGTTTTACGTTTCAATTATCCATATCCGAATAGTAGATATATACCATATATTTTAATATATATTATGAAAAATTTATGTTATTCACCATTATAATTAAATAAATATTATGGACTTTAATATTTTTTAATATTATTTTAATAAATATCCGATCTAATCCGGATCCGTATTCATATCCATCTGATATGTCTGATATCTGCTCCGTATCCATATCCGAAAAATAAAAAAAGAAATATGAATATGATTTTACCACTGTCTGCTCCGTATCCGCTCCGTTTTCACCTCTAACTAGTACGCTTCCTTCACCGCTCCGTGTCCGCTCTGTATCCGCTCCGTCTGATATTAGCTCCTCTCTGCTCAGCGTTTACATGCATCGTCGGATGTTCGCGCAAGGGAGGTCCAAGACATGGCTCGCCGACTCTTCAAGTCTTGGAAGAATTGTTGTATTGGATTGAAGGGCTCAGATGGGGCTAAGAAGCTTGAGCTGAAAACAATCTATTTGAACTGTCGCTTAACGTGTTGATGAAAACAATAGCAGGGAAAAGGTTCTATAGAGATAACATAGACGACTTGGAGGAGACAAAACGGTTTAGGGAAGCCGTGGAGGAGCAGTTGGCCTTGAGCGGGGCATCTAATATCGAAGACTTCATACCGGTGCTTCGGTTCCTGGATCTAAATGGAGTGATGAAGAAAAAGGCACACTTGTCAAAGCAACAGATAGAGATGATCGGAAAGCTAATCGAAGACCACCGAACAAGTAGTACTGAAACAAAGAAAACAATGATAGCTCATTTGCTTGAATTGCAAAGAATGGATCCAGAGGGATATAGTGACCATATAATTCAAAGCATCAGCCTGGTATGTTAAGCGCCATTAAACTGAAAACAAGTACAAACAAAAAAAAATTATATTGAGTAGTTATATTTTTCTAATTTCAAGTCAGATTTTGGTTTAACTATTTTTGTCATTGTAAATTTAGAGCATCTTACTTGCTGGAACGGATACCTCGTCTAACACAGTTGAATGGGCAATGGCCAACCTATTGAACAATCCAGAAGTGCTGAAGTAGGCGGCGGCTGAAATTGACGAGCATATATGTCGGGAATGAGCGGTTGATAGAGGAGTCTGACATGGCACAGGTTCCGTACCTTCAATGCATTCTGAGCGAAGTGCTCCGTCTTTACCCTGGTGGGCCTCTTCTCGTGCCTCATGAATCACGCGAAGATGTAACCATTGGAGGCTACAACATACCATGCAAAACGATGGTGTTAGTGAATGTGTATCATATTCACAGAGATCCCGACATATGGGAAGAACTTGAGAAATTTAAGCCGGAGAGATTTGAGAATGGGAAGGCTGAGGGTAAGTGGATGATACCATTTGGGATGGGCAGGAGAAGGTGCCCGGGGGAAGGCCTCGCCATGCGAGAAGTCGGGTTGATATTAGGAATTTTAATTCAATGTTTCGACTGGGAAAGAACCGGGGATGAACTCGTCGACATGACTGAGGGTTCTGGTCTGACCCTTCCTAAAGCCGTTCCACTCGAAGCAATGTATCGGCCCCGAGAAGCTATGATAAAGGTTCTTTCTGAGTTGTGATCTTCTTGTGGCTGCCCATAGCTCTTTATCTGCTGAACCTTTGATCTAGTTAAGAGGACCATTTATAATAGTTCCTTTTTAGTTTTCCATAGAATTATTAAGGTGGTGGGGCATATACAAAAGTATATGATATCCTTTATGTTATTTCTTACATTTCTCATTTGTTATGGTTTACATTTCTTCATGTATCACCTCTAACACTAAAAAATGACACTTGTATGTGAATGATTATGAGGGGTTGGTTCCTTCACCAAAAAAACATGTCGCGTCACCTTGTGACAAGTCAATACAATTTAATGAGGCGTGACTTCGCCTAAAATCCGAATAATCATACAAATTGGGCTTTTGTTAGTACAGGTCTTTCCAAAAGGCCTTAATTTATGTCTAATAATACTCTCTACAGTGGCATTTTGGGTGGGCTGTGAATTGGATCCGTAGTCCGGTAGCCCAATAAGAGCCTACATAAATGGACTCACATCTAGTTATTATAATCATGACGTGTCACCTTGTTGGAACATGACGTGTCACCTTGTTCTTAATTGCTTCAATATTGACACGAGGAGTGACTTTGCCTAAAATCCGAATAATCATGCGAGGTATATTTTAAAATTCAACACAAGTAGTGTTATATTATAACAATCCATCCGAACCACTTAAAAATAAAATTTATATTAAAAAAAATTTTGAGTCAAAATTTCATATTTTTTAAATTTTGTTTTTTATTTTTCTAAATAGATACATAATTAATATTTTTCAAAATTTTTATCTCTCCAAAAAGTAGTAAAGAAATAAAAAAAAGATAAAATTTAATCTCCAAGGTCATTTTAATATGAAGATCTTGTGAGCTGTTCAGATAGAGAACAGAGTAGGTCCAATGTCCATCGGACCTACTTTTAAGTTGAACGAGCATGATGACTGTCCGATCTAATTTAAAATTTGTGTGCACCAAAATTGAAACAGACACGCATGAAGTTTAAAGTGTTTCGCACGAATCTTAAAGCAAATCGACGGTGATTAAATCCATCGAACCAATGTAGGTCCGATGCCCATTGGACCTACTCTAATCATTTAACAAACACGTGGGGCCCACCCACACCTAATTGGTTTATGGCCTGATTGTGAGTATTCCTGCACGGTCGGTTATTTTAAGGATCCGACTCCGCTGCTCTCCAAATAGGAGAGCAGGACCCTGTTATTCTAAATCAGACCGTTGAACTTTTTTCATGCACGGATCTTGACACAGATGAACGGTTCGATTTAGAATAACAGGGTCCTGCTCTCCTATTTGGAGAGCAGCGGAGTCGGATCCTTATTTTAAGGGGTACGCACTCATACCGAGGAGCGAAGGGTCCGATGAACATGAAACCAAATTTCTTTTGTATTTTTGATCTGAGCCGCTCGATCAGCATTGAGATTCACACTATCTATTTAGACTCACGATTAGTTTATAATTTTAATTTTTTGTACCAATCACAAAGAGAACCAAACTAATGGTCCTTATCTAACGTCGGACTAAATTTGATTCCACACCAACCGCATGAAATTTAAATTTTTTTTCCTTTATTTGGTTGGAAGTCCTGAGCTAGGCAACATATAGAATATTCAATTCAACACTTAATGGTATCAGGTTCCTATTCAATCCTATTTATAAGCCTCACATGATGAATCATTGCATTGCTCAACACAATCCACATATTTGCAATCCTACTCAGTAACCACAGCATATCTTTATCTTTTATAAATTCTAGAATCATGATAAAGCAACTACTCAATGTCTAATTCCTTTGCTTTTCAAAGCATTATTCTTTCCATTGCTGTCCTTGTCTTTGTAAAATTTATTATCTCTTATACAACCAACAAAAGGAAACTGCCTCCAAGTCCTCTGGCACTGCCGTTTCGGCCACCTCTATCTTTTCAAAAAGCCCCGCCACCATGCCCTCGCCCGCATATCACAAAAATACGGCCCCATCACCTTTCTTCGCTTTGGTCCTCGGCCGGTTCTCGTCATCTCCTCTAAATTATAAGGTGAGGTACTTAGCAAAATTCGACATAAGTACCTGACCTTCTTCTATCGGTTCAGGTCAATTTACCTCTTGAATCAACATATATTTCAAACATTTGAATATTTTAATTTCACGTGTTACTTCCCTTTCTCTCTATCTATGAAGCTTTAACTCAAAACTCTTCACTTCCCTTTCTCTCTCTCTCTCTCTCTCACTCGAGCTCTCTCTTTATCTATATATATTGTGATCAACGTCTCAGAGGACCCTGTTTTCTCTCGTAGAATAATATAGTGCACCTCTCTCTTTCTTGTTCCCCCGGAATCCCTAGAGTATCTCCGACACCACCATCTAATTCACCCTCGGACTGAGCACCCTCTATCATGCCAACACTCATCTTCTTCATGTATTTCTCTATTTAAAAACTTGTTTGTACAATATAGGATTTCAAATCCATCAATAGGTTGCATAATTTAGGGCTTAAGGTTTAGGATTTACGGTTTAAGTTAGCCAAATAGAAGAGAAATTTACCGTTTCTTGCTGATATTTAGCCTATTTGTCATTGTATTTATATATGTGTGATGTACTCATTTGAAGTTTAGGCTTTTACTCATATTATGTTTAGAGTTTTACTCATTATTTTTGGTTTTAGGTTTGGTTAATGGCATCTAAACATGTGGTTGACCTCAACAACCCTCCAGAGGTAGATCTAAGCCTAATTTTCCTCCCTCCGAACCATCTGATAGTAAAGTAGCACTCAAATCCCATCCCAAGAACAAAAAAACCATCGGTGACTAAGCCGCCACGCCGCAACAGTAGGCTCTAGATGAAAATAGATTCTACTTTTGGGCCACACCGCAACACTATGCTCAAGCAGAAAAGGGATGCTAGCTGCAAGTAGTTGTTGACACAAATACACGTATACCTATATGCGTCTATACATATACAATGTAATGATATGTATGCATTGCATATGGTCAACTTGTAGTTATGCTACATAATTGTGATTGTTGGTGATCTGTTTTTGTAGTTTTGTCGATTGCTTTTACTTGAAGATTGTGCACTTGACATGGTATATGAGCATTTCATAAATTGAACTTTTATTTATGTTGCTTGAAAGATTGTAATTTATAGCTAGTTTCTTTGACACTTTGACTTTTGTTGTTGATTTTCTTATATTTGTGCTTGGTGCTATTTTGTTTCGGATGGCTGAGCCAGAGGATCTCATGACTGGAACTGAATACTGCACTGGGAGATGTTCCATCTCTCACCTTTCCACATCAGTCGGTTCGAAATACAAAGCCCCAAGACGCGGAAGTGAGATGTCATAATTAAGGATAGTGGTGTTTGCCACATTAAAGAAATTTTTTTTATTTATATTTTGTATCAAATGAATCTGTTATGGATCTTCGATTGTACTTATTGATACTATAGAAGATTTATTTCATCTTGTTTTGATACATAGTAAAAGTTCTTCATGTATGGTGGCTTATTTATGTGTCATTTGTAGTGTATGTATGTATATGTTGCATTTATAAATATGATCCTTGCGCTGATGAGAGCGATTGGTTGTCCATCCTGTTATAGATGGTGGTTGTCCTATTGGTATTGTATTTTGTACCAATATATATAAGATGGTTAATCTACTATTGGTATGAAACCGCTAGCAAAAATTTTGTTTCTTGTATCGTGTCGATCTGATCCATTTGTTCAAAATAGTACAGTCCAAATTAATTACTTTAGTAAAGTTCTTTTTTATTTTAAACTATATATAGTAGATACGAATCGACAATACTTCTCCTTCGTGAACAAACCTTTCATCCCAAATTAAAAACATATTAAGGATTCTAATTATTGTAAGAACTCCATCAAAAGTGGTTAATTAAAATTGGTTGAATATCAGACTACACTACTACAGAAATGGTCATTGTACACGGCACATTGTATACGGATTTGACAATTTTATACAAAAACCGTGTGCTATTGTAATTTTTTGGAAGCCCGAAATATCTGTGGGATCTATTACACGGATATTTATTAAAGAATCAGTGAAGAAAGCCTTGAGAGAGCTACACGGACGTTTATCAGGAATTATAAACGGATTATTGTTTAACTAACAGTGTAGATAGCCATGTGAGAGCTACACGGATATTTATGAAGAGAACCGTGTAGAAATATGTAAAATGCACACGGATTTTTGTTTAAATAACAGTGTAGAAACCTTTGACAGAGCTACACGGCTGTTCACATAATAATCCGTGGAGAAAGGTTATTGTAGGGTTTTGATTATCGATACACGGTTTTGCCAATTTTATACACTGCACATTGTACACGGTTTTGTTAAGTATAAATCCGTGTAGAAAAGTGTAGGGTTTTGGTATAAAAGGCCTTCTCCTTCCCGCGCCGTATAAAAGGCCTTCTCCTTCCAGCGCCGTTTTGATCAAGTAATTCAACAAACGGAAAGGTTAGAGTTTTTTCAATTCATAGGTAAATTGTAGGTTCTCCTGTATAACCTTAGGAAAAGAGAAAGACCGGTCACTTTACATATCGCTTTTGATCAACTTTGATAATCATTTCACGGTTAATAATTGGAATTTTGATTTAGGTTTATCAATTATGTCAGATCGCTTATCTATCAAGATAAGTCGCTATCTTTGGAGCTCATCTATCAAGACGAGCGATGTGATATAATTGATAACCTATATCTGGACTTCACTTCTGCCATGAATATCTCCTTCATCTCTGGCATGTATTTTCCATTTCTTCCTCTAATTTTCTGTTACTTATTGTTGCTTACTTACTCATCATTTTTTTTTATTTACAGATTGTGATGAACTTTCCGATGGACAGCATGTGATGAATTTCATTTTCTTTTTATTTTCACTATATTTTATTTGACACTTGACAAGAACATGTTTTTTCTTGGTTAGGTTCCAAAGAAATGGGTAAAACTAACTTTCAATAATAAAACATGTTCTTTAAATTAAATCATGTTTTGATCCCAAGTTTTTGGCTGTGTAGAAATGGCATGTGGCAGTGCATTGTTGTTTAATTTCTTACACAAACTCCCTTTGAATAATATGTGGTTTGCGAAAGAATTTAAATAACAACGTAATAATTAACACTGCCACATGTCCATTTGTGCATCGCCAAAAACTTGGGACTAAAACATAATTTAATTTTCAGAAAATGTTTTATTAGTTGAAAGTTAGTCTGCCCCATTTCTTTGGAACCTAACCAAGATAAGGCATGCTCTTGTAAGGTGTTAAATAAAATATGAATTTATGCATATTAGTAATGTTTTATTAGTGAATTTAGTAATGTTCTTGTAATGTTTTATTAGTGAATTTAGTAATTTTTGTGAATTCTAGTAATGTTCTTGTAAGCATTTTCTTGTAATGTTTTATTAGTAAATTTAGTAATTTTTGTGCTGTAATAGTAAATAAGGAGTTGAATTTATGAATTTTGTAATGCTAAATATGAATTTATGAATTTTGTAATGCTAAGTATAATTTTTGTGCTGTAATTGGAATACTGGATGACAAAATTATCTGAAAAACTGGAGGGTAATCTCAATACTGAACAAATCTGGCTAGCAAAACTGGAGGCTAGCCCAGAAAAAAAAATATCTAAAAAAATATATAGGGCAATCATACACGGATATTTACCTAAAAAACGTGTACAAACGGTAATTGTAGAAATATGCGAAATTCACACGGATGTTTGTTTAAACAGCAGTGTAGAAATCTTTGACAGAGCTACACGGCTGTTTACATAATAATCCGTGGAGAAAGTTATTCTAGGGTTTTGATTATCGATACACGGTTTTGCCAATTTTATACACTGCATATTGTACACGGTTTTGTTAAGTATAAATCCGTGTAGAAAAAAGTGTAGGATTTTGGTATAAAAGGCCTTCTCCTTCCAGCGCCGTTTTGATCAATTAATAATCTCTCTCTCTGTATACGAATTGGTCTGATTTCTGCGCACAAGGAGGCCGGATCTGAGATCTTTGAAGTTAATTTGTATTTCTCCTCTCTATCTTGCTAAGGTTAGTCGTGTATATATTTATCTTTTCTTACTCTAATTTTCTGTTACTTGTTATTGCTTATTTAGGTCAATTAGTAATTAATGCATGCGTGCTTGATTTGTTGAGATAATGTAAATAATTAGTATATTAAATAGAGTGATGCATGTATAATTGTGCTTTTTTTCTAATAATAGAGTAATGCATGTATAATCAACTAATGCATGTATAATAGAGTAATGCATGTATAATTGTTAGTTTAGTGATGATTAGCTTGATAATTGTGCTTGTTTAGTAATGCATGTACAATAGAGTGATGCATGTATAATTGTGCTTGTTTCTAATAATAGAGTAATGCATGTATAATCAACTAATGCATGTATAATACAGTGATGGATGTATAATAGTTATTTTAGTGATTATTTTACTAATGCATGTATAATTGTGCTTGTTTCTAATAATGTTGTTTTTTGTAGAACCATGTCACATTCAGGTGAGCAACGATGGCTCTTCACTTTTGGTGCCAGTAGCCAGGGTTTACAGAGGGTAATATGAAGATATACATGTTTTAATAAAGAAAGAGTTGAGTAAAAAGTTGGATGAAGGACCTTGGGAAAAAAAGGGAAGAGGTGGGATGAAGGACCTTCAGAGCGGGATGAAGAGCCGAATGAGGAGTCGGGCACAATCTTGTCAGACTGACAAGATTGTGTCCGACTCTTCATTCGACTCTTCATCCGGCTCAGAAGGTCCTTCATCCACCTCTTCCCTTTTTTTCCAAGGTCCTTCATCCAACTTTTTACTCAACTCTTTCTTTATTAAAACATGTATATCTTCATATTACCCTCTGTAAACCCTGGCTACTGGCACCAAATGTAAACCTTAAGTTTATATATGAAATCACTATGGGATCGAGTCTCAGGAAGAAGGATATATCTACCCAGTATGGATTTGTGTAATATATGCTCAATATGGATTTGTATAATGTTTCAATTTAAATTTTGTAATACTCAATATGGATTTGTATAATTTAGTGTACATGAATTTTTAGTTTACCCTTATTAATTGACCGGTTTGTATGCCATCCACCGATTTTGTGTTTCAAATATAAAGCATGTTCTTGTAATTAAATAAAATATAGAGAATTTAGTAATTTTTTGTGCTGTAATTGTAAATAAGGAGATGAATTTATGAATTTTGTAATTGCTGAACATGGATTTGTAATGCTAAATATGAATTTTGTAATGCTAAGTATAATTTTTGTGCTGTAATTGGAAAACTGGATGTCAAATTATCTGAAAAACTGGGGGTAAACTCAATATTGAATTTTGTAGCAAACTGGCTAGCAAAACTGGAGGGCTAGCCCAGAAAAAAATTGTTAATTGAAAAATATATAGGATAACATACACGGATATTAAACTTAAAACCGTGTCCAAATAGTAAATGTCACGGATATTAGTTGAATATCTGTGTACGAAATAGCTACAAGGAATTTTTTTTTTTAAATCCGTGTAGAAAAAGACTAGCCCATAAATAAATAAAAAACCCAAAAAATATATAGGACACGAAAACTTTAATTCTATTCATCAATGAATTATAAATTTCCATAATAATTTTTAGCATCCCTAAACAATGGGATTTGCTGCCCGAATTTGCAAAATTAAAAGATAACCTAAACGAAATTAGCTACCATTATACACGGTTCTTAAGTACAAATAGCCGTGTATGATTTGTTAGAGAGCTACACGGATTTCTTAACGAAAGATCCGTGTAAAAAGTAAATGTATACGGTTGTTTCTTGAAAATCCGTGTAGAAACGCATTCTCCTATCTTACATAACCCGGATTTTTATAAATTTTCATAGAAGAGGCTAGCATTATAAACACGGTTCTTAAATACAAATAGCCGTGTATGATTTGTGAGAGCGCTACACGGATTTCTTAACGTAAGATCCGTGTAGAAAAGTCTTTGTAGGGTTTTGGTATAAAAGGCCTTCTCCTTCCAGCGCCGTTTTTTTTTTATCAAGTAATTAATACTGTCTCTCTCTCTGTATTGAATGCGCTGATCCGATTTCTGCAAAGGCCAGCAGCTGGTATTTTACTAAGATCTTTGAAGTTTGTATTTTCTCCTCTCTATCTTTCTAAGGTTAGTGTATATATATATATTTTCCTTTTCTTCCTCTAATTTTATGTTACTTATTTGTACTTATTTAGATCGATCATGTGTAAGTAGTGTATTGTTGTCTAATAACCGACCCCTACTGATGCTTTTAGGTCCTTGCCCGTCCAAAATTAATCCAATAGGGATTAATTTTGGATAGTCCCCGTTTTGGGACTGCTCTTTGAATATTGGGTCTCATTTAGGATGTGAACACATATTAGCGGGATTTAATTAGTAATTGAGGAAAGTTCGACGGTATTTTCCCTTAATGCTCCTACGAGTATGTGGTTTTTACGCATACTTGGGGAGTTAAGGGGAAATGCTGCCGAATATTTCTCAAATACTAATTAAATCTCGCTAATATGTGTTCACATATGGGACCTAATATTCAAAGAGTGGGTTAGGATTGTAAACCGGCCCTTTGTAAGCCTAGAATTTGGTACCAATTTACATGTTGACCATTATTAATTGAAATCATTTTTTTAATTTAATTTGCAGATGGATCGAAGTTGGATGTATGAATTGCGATGTGATAGTGAAGAATATTTGGGTCGCGTTGATGAGTTCATAAAATTCGCTGAGAGGTATAGAGTGAAGATGAAGGAAGCCGACATTTTGTGTCCTTGTAGAGATTGTAAAAAAATTTTAAGATTTGGGGACTCCGAAGAAATTAGAGCTCATCTGATTTGTCGTGGATTTAAGAAAAGATATACATGTTGGTTCATGCATGGTGAGGAATTTGGGGAAAGTAGTTGTACCAATAAGAATTCTAACCGTTGCGAAGAGAGCGATGAGAATGTAGAAATTTTGGATAATTTTCAACTTGATTTCAGCGATGATGATTTGAATGTCGAAAATTTTGATAATATTGAACTTGATCGCAACGACGATGATGAGCTGCAGACGGAAATCGATGAAAATGTAGTACACGAGTATATTGATAATCTGGAGGACATGTTACATGATGTGGAAGATGAAATTACTGATAAAAATTATGATAAATTTCAATATTTGTCTAATGAATCCAAAAAGCCGTTGTATCCCGGGTGTACCAAATTTACGAAACTGTCAGCTGTGTTGAAATTATTTAACTTGAAAGCAGAAAATGGTTGGAGCGATAAGAGTTTCACGTCCTTATTAAAGCTTTTAGGAGAAATGCTCCCAGATAACAACGAGTTATCCCGTACAATATATCAGGCGAAAAAATTGATATGTCCAGTGGGTTTGAAGATCGAAAGAATACATGCATGTCCGAATGACTGTGTATTGTACCGTAATGAGTACGAGACCATGCATGTTTGTCCTAAGTGCGGTGTTTCTCGGTATAAACGTAAGGACCAGGGCACTACTGATTGTGACGACGGCAAAAAGGGCCAGTCTCCGGCTAAGGTGTTGTGGTATTTGCCGATAATACCGAGATTCAAACGGTTATTTGCAAATTCCAAAGATGCGAAGTTATTGCGTTGGCATGAAGAAGGGCGCAAAAAGGACGGTAAACTAAGACACCCGGCTGATTCTCCTCAGTGGAGAAATTTTGATAGACATTTCAAAGATTTTAGTTCCGAGGTAAGAAACCTCAAGATTGTGGTGAGCACAGATGGAATGAGTCCGTTTGGAAGCATGAGCAGTCGGCACAGTACTTGGCCAGTTCTGTTAGCCATCTACAATCTTCCTCCTTGGTTGTGCATGAAACGCAGGTATATAATGATATCATTACTAATCCAAGGACCCAGACAACCCGGAAATGACATAGATGTATATCTCGCACCATTAATTGAGGACCTCCAAAAAGTATGGCGTGATGGCATCTCGGTGTGGGATGCGTACATGAAAGAGACCTTTAACTTGCGGGCCATGGTGTTTTGCACCGTAAATGATTTCCCCGCATACGGGAATTTGTCGGGTTACACTTGTAAAGGAGCAAAAGCGTGCCCTATTTGTGAAGATGATACGCAGGTGCTGAGGTTGAAGAACTGTCAAAAGAATGTATTTATGGGGCACCGTAGGTTTCTTCCAATTAATCACCCATATCGTAAGAAGAAGAAGAAGGCATTCAACGGGAAAGTTGAGCTTGGAGTGGCCCGTCGTCCATTAGATGGGAAGGGTGTCTTCGAGCGTGTTAAAAACCTTGATGTTGTGTTTGGAAAGTGTGCCACAAAACCGCCGAAGAATATTTGGAAAAAGAAGTCCATATTTTGGGCCCTACCTTACTGGGAATATTTAGAAGTGAGACATTGCATAGATGTCATGCATGTTGAAAAAAACATCTGCGACAGTTTGACTGGTTTATTATTGAACATTCCGGGGAAGACTAAAGATGGTATCAAAGTTCGAAAAGACATGGTAGAAATGAGAATACGACCCGAGCTTGAACCGCAGGAGAAAGGGAAGCGCACATACCTACCCCTGCAATGTGCACAATGTCGAAGAAAGAGAAAACAAGCTTTTGTGAATGCCTCCGTAGTATTAAGGTCCCATCAGGGTATTCTTCGAATATTAAGAAGCTGGTGTCGATGAAGGACCTGAAACTGGTCGGTATGAAATCTCACGACTGTCATGTTTTATTGACACATATGATTCCTGTTGCAATTAGGGGGGTTTTACCAAAGCCCGTTCGTCAAACCATTACGAAGCTTTGTTTTTTCTTCAATACAATAAATTCCAAAGTGATAGACCCTCTAATACTGGACTCTTTGGAGGTGGAAGTCGTCGCTACTCTTTGCCAACTTGAGATGTATTTTCTGCCATCTTTTTTCGATGTTATGGTTCACCTTGTTGTTCATCTAGTGAGAGAAATCAAGATCTGTGGTCCTGTGTTCCTGCGGTATATGTATCCATTCGAGAGATACATGGGAATTTTGAAAAAATACGTAAGGAACCGACATCGACCCGAAGGTAGCATTGTAGAAGGATATTCCACAGAAGAGGTGATTGATTTTTGCACCAACTACATGACTGGTGTCTGTCCTATTGGCGTTCCAAAGTCTCGATATGAGGGAAGGCTCCAAGGAGTCGGGACAATTGGGTTGAAAGCCGTAGTTGCTGATAGAGATGAACTACAGAAGGCACATTTTTTGGTACTACAGCACATGACAGATGTTGCTCCCTATATAGATGAGCACATGACAATCCTTTAACAAGAGTACTACACGAGAAGTCAGAAGTGGCTTACCAACGAGCATAATCGTTCATTTGTAGGATGGCTGAGAGAAAGGGTGCAGTCACACCCCGATAGGGGGCCCGTAAATGAAATTGTTCGACTGCTGGGCGAAGGACCCCGAATTGTTGTTAGAACATTCCAAGGATACGAAATTAACGGATATACATTTTACACTAAATCCCAAAGTGATAAGAGCACGATGCAAAATAGTGGGGTGACGTTGGTGGCGACGTCTCAAGAATTCAGTAGATCCGGAGATTCCCGGCCCGTAATAGCATCAAAGTCGTATTATGGCGTTATTGAGGAAATTTGGGAGCTCATTTACAGTCCTGACCTTAGCATTCCCTTGTTTCGGTGTCAATGGGTCGAAGACCGGGGTGTTAAAGTTGATAACGACGGGTTCACACTCGTTGATTTTAATAAAGTTGGGTATGTTGATGATCCGTTTATACTCTCCAAGCAAGCAACCCAAGTCTTTTATGTCACTGACCCGAGTGATAATAGGTGGAGCATCGTCCTATCTAGGAAAAGAAGAATTGTTGGGGTACAAAACATCGTCGACGAAGAAGAGTATGACCAGTTTGACGAAATACCTCCATTTTGTACCGACGTGCAAACTGAGGTAGCCTCAATTGAAGAACAAGACGAAGCAAACTATTTGCGATCCGACCACAATGAAGGAATATGGGCCGAATGTAATGTGAAATCAGTGAAAAAAAAGAGAAAAAGAAAAAAAAAGGCAGATGTATAATATTTATTTTGTTTAGAAAATAACTTTTTAATTATCTTGTTTGGAAACAACTTTTAAATAATATTCTAGTTAAAATATTTCTATTTCAAACAATATTTGCAGTTAAAATATTAGTAAAATAATATTTGCAGTTAATACATTTCTATTAGGATTTGAAAATTAGTTGAAATATTAAATTTCAGTAAAAAAATATTGGCTTTTCAAACATTTCGAGTCCAAATAATACGTATACTTATTTATTATCACTTTTAAATAATATAAAAAATAACAAGTTAAACCACGCAATGTTGTCAATTACTTCACACACGGCGTTCACACACGGCCTTCTATTAACTAAAATCCACACAATAATGAGGAGAGCTACACGGATTTTTAATAAAGGTCCGTGTAAAAAGGTAATCAAACACGGATGTTAGAGTAAACGTCCGTGGGTGGTAAAGAGTTTAGGGTTTAATGGGGAAGGGGAGCTACACGGATTGTTAAAGGTAAAATCCGTGTAGAAAAATGGAAAAATTTGGTATAAAAGGCAATCTCCTCCCGGGCCCCGACGCCGTTTTGATCAAGTCATTCTGATCAAAAGAAATTAAGAATTACTTGGAAAATAATTTTGTGCTATTCAGATATGGAAAATCCTAATCCTGCGGGAAATCACAATCCTCCAAAAAATCCGTGTATAATCCGACCATGTGGACGAGGTGATAAATGTCCTAATTTCTGCGGGAAGAATGGTCTCAAGACTAACATAATTCATTGGGAGGATGTACCCCCGCCACCTGTGATTGAAGTCTCTTCTCATTCAGAATCCGAATCGGATCCTGAGTCTTATGAAGGTGATTCGGATTCCGGTCCTGATGATCCTTACGGTCCACATGGTCAGTTTGATGATCCCAAAGTTTGGTTAAGGTTGAGAAGAAGCAAGAGAGTATGGGAAAATGTAAACAAGAAAGGAGGCAAGCGAGCAAGATACTTCCCTGAAAAGAGAAAAAGGGGAGGCAATTAGTGAGAAAGATTAGTTTTTTAATTAGTGAGAAAGAATAGTTTTGAACATTTACACTTTCCAAATTTGAATTTATGATGCATGTAAATAAGTTAAACAAAGCTTGTCTTAAAAATTTATCAAACTTGGAAAAGTCCATTTGAGGACAGACAAGTATTAGTATTTGGTTTTAAATATTAGTTCAAATATCAAATATTAATAAAAAATATTTATATTTCAAACATTTCTAGGTCAAATATCAAATATTAGTTCAAAATAATACATATAATAATTCATTATCACTTCAAATAATACAAAAAATAAGAAGTAAATTCACTTTTAAATAAGAAGGAATATGGGCCGAATGTAATGTGAAATTAGCGAAAAAAATAGAAAAAGGAAAAAAAAGAGAGATGTATAATATTTATTTTGTTTAGAAAATAACTTTTTAATTATCTTGTTTGGAAACAACTTTTAAATAATATTCTAGTTAAAATATTTCTATTTCAAAACAACATAAAGGTTTTTACATATTAGTTCACATATTAGTTCACATAAAGGTTTTTACATATTATCACTTCAAATAATACAAAAAATAAGAAGTAAATTCACTTAATATTTTTAATTACTTTCTGCACGGACTTTTTTTTAATAATACGTGTAGAAGGGTCTTTCTACACGGACGTTCAACGTAAAAGTCCATGTAGCTCTCCTTCATTCTACACGGTTGTTAGGTTAATATCCGTGTAGAAAGAGGGTTACAATATAATAAATGACTTGGCTCGCGCCGCTTCGAGTCCTTTGCCAATTTCACCTATCTATTTCTCGAAGGACGAGTACCCTCGTTGCGATTTCTCCAAATGCTCAACCTTCCTCTCCAACTCAGATTGAAGAACTTCTCCCGGGAGGCTGCATGTGCCTATTCTGCCTTCAGAGGAGGGAGAAATCTGAGTTGGGAGAGGAAGGTCGAGCATTTGGAGAAATCGCTTGCTGTGGAGTTGTATTTCTAAAAAGAAAATGATCCCTATGAAGGTTTGGTACAGGAACTCAATGCTCAATTGCAGGTTTTCAAATACCTCGGATGCAAGTTGCAAAGAGTTTAGGGTTTAGATCTCTAGAAGGGTGCTACACGGTCTTTTAAATAAAAGTCCGTGTAGAAAGGGTAAGAGACATGGATGTTAAAATTAAAAAGGGGAGGCAATTAGTGAGAAAGAATAGTTTTTTAATTAGGGATAGATACTTATGTTTGTTATATATTTTATGTTTTTGTTTTGGTATAAAGTGATGATGTATCCAGTAACTATCCCTATGTTGAAATTAATATATGAAGTATTTTTATTTTTTGTGCTCTTGAACTCTATATTATTTAATTTCCAGTTACAAATTAAAACTTGAGAGTAGGTCCGATGAGCATCGGACCTACTCTGCTTGCGATGGGCTTAATCACCGTCTATGTGCTTTAAAAGTCGTGCGGAATAGTTCAAAATTCGTTCGTATCTGTTTCAGTTTCCGTGCGCGCATATCTTAAACTAGATCGGACAGTCATCATCGTTGAACATGAAAGTAGGTCCGGTGGGCATCGGACCTACTCCCTTCTCTTTAACTGAACATCTGTGTAGAAATGCAAAGCGAGCTACACGGACGTTTAATTAAAAGTCTGTGTAGAAAGGTATCGTACACTGATATTTAATTAAAAATCCGTGTAAAAAAGGTGAGGGAAAGTGAGGCGGGGAAAAGCCAACCTAGGCGAAAATTTTCGTAAAATTTGTTTTGAATTTTTGGGAGTCCCATCAGGGAGCTAAAGGAGGGAAATTCGAAATACTTTATCCACAGAGAGGAGGGATAGAAGGGCTTTCATAAACTCAAAGGTGACGTAATATCTGTGGTTATATCCGACCGTCTAATCATTATGATGCACAAATATTAAAGGAGCTTGTGCATCATCTAGAACCAGATCTAAACAGAAATATTATGTTACCTCAGAGAGGGCGGAAAATCTACCCACCACCTCCTAAATGAAGACATCAGGACCATTCTTCGTTTATCGGACGGTCAACAAAGCTTGATATTTACTAATCACCTAATACATGTACAACAGTACATACGAAAATAATTCAAAAAATATATTTTTATTTTTTTTACATCTTATATGGCCAAATAATACTTATACATATTATTTTTATAAACTTTCATCATTGTATGTCCCTTCAAATTGTCAAAATATTTTTGGACCGTTCATTTTCAAGCGGAAAATCAACGGTCGATCTGCAACGAAATCATTCCATATCTGTTTTAAAATGATCAAGGGAGAACATTGAATGTAACCAACATAAAAGTTTAGAAAATTTATTATGTATGAGGGTTGATCCAGCACGAAGTGTTTGTGGCCATCCGATACTTCAATCTTCAATGAACTAGATAGATGGGTAAATAAAAATAATTTTTTATCAAACTTTCACGGAAGACAATAAATGCAATGCTCTTTGATTTGAACGGTCCCGATCAATCAACGGACCAACTATTTTTGTGCGTCTTCACAATCTCACAAGGCAAGAGTTTATGTTTCATGAAACATAAACTCTTGCCTTGTGAGATTGTGAAGACGCACAAAAATAGTTGGTCCGTTGATTGATCGGGACCGTTCAAATCAAAGATTACAGCCTTTAATCAAGTGCAGCAAATTTTGATGGAATTTTAACTTCATTTACCCATCCATCAAGCTGTATTATCTGAGATCTTTGAATTTTAACTTGTATTATCACAAAAATCACTCTAAAAAACCGGGAGGAGCTTGGGTCCGATGCCCATCGGACCTACTTTCATGTTCAACGATGATGACCGTCCGATGTAATTTAAGATATGCGCGCACGGAAACTGAAACAGATACGAACGAATATTAATCTATTCCGCACGACTTTTAAAGCAAATAGACGGTGATTAAACCCATCGCAAGCAAATACGAACGAATCAGATAAACTTTTTTGCAACGATGATGACCTACTTTTAATATGTTATGTACGAGAGCAGCTTGTGTCCGATGCCCATTGGACCCAAAGTGAGTTCGATGGGCTCTACCACCGTCCGATCTATCTCAAGATCTGTGCGCACGTAAATTAAAGATGGCGCGAAAGTTCTGGCGCGAATCAATCGTTATGTACGTATTTTTTAGGGGAGCGCGCAGCTTGGGTCCGATGCCCATCGGACTCAAAGTGGGTTCACGCCAGAACTTTCGCGCCCAGCAGGTTGGGTCCGATGCCCATACGTACATAACGATTGATTCGCGCCAGAACTTTCGCGCCATCTTTAATTTACGTGCGCACGGATCTTGAGATAGATCGGACGGTGGTAGAGCCCATCGAACTCACTTTGGGTCCAATGGGCATCGGACACAAGCTGCTCTCGTACATAACATATTAAAAGTAGGTCATCATCGTTGCAAAAAAGTTTATCTGATTCGTTCGTATTTGCTTGCGATGGGTTTAATCACCGTCTATTTGCTTCAAAAGTCGTGCGGAATAGATTAATATTCGTTCGTATCTGTTTCAGTTTCCGTGCGCGCATATCTTAAATTACATCGGACGGTCATCATCGTTGAACATGAAAGTAGGTCCGATGGGCATCGGACCTACTCCCTTCTCTTTAACTGAACATCTGTGTAGAAATGCAAAGCGAGCTACACGGACGTTTAATTAAAAGTCCGTGTAGAAAGGTATTCTTACACGGATATGTAATTAAAAATCCGTGTAAAAAGGTTTTTAATTTGCAATTCCCAGAAATTATTCTATGTTAAAGCTAGCTTTTGTAATTATTTTGTAAAGTCCCCATAAATTATTTATTCTTCATAGTAGGTAAGTGTTAATTTATGTTTTCAAATCAGATTATTTAGACAGCATTAAGTATTTTACTTAGAATCAAAGTTTTAAATATTAAAGGTTTTTAAGTAATAACCTTTGTAGTGCTTATATATTGTTGCATGTTGTTGTTTTGTGCTGCTAATTCATATCTATAAAAGTATTTATTAAGATAGCATGAAGTATTTAACAAAAAAGAAACTGTGTAAAAAAAAATTGTTGATTAAAGAACAAAATATATTACACAAAAAAGGATCCCCATACATCGTACCAAAAGAAAGGATCCTCATACATGTACCACAAATTTAAAGAAAAACTACAAAATAACTACAAAGCAAACAAAAAAAAAACTTAATTAAACTAGTTAGATGGTGGTGGCTGCCTTGGCCTTGTAATCCAAGGGAAGAATGGTCTGGCTGCATTGCCCCTACGTACGTAGGGCTTTGGTGGTGGGTGCCCCCTTGGGCTTCGCCGTGGCACACTTGAGGGGGGCCATGGCCATGTCCTCTTCACGTAGGGAGGAGGCATTTCGAAGCCGGGAGGGACTGCGGGACGTTCGGCAGGGACTTCGAGAGGGACTTCGGGAGGGTTTGAGGGGGGCCGTGGCCCTGGCACATTTGGTGGTGGGTGCCCCCTTGGGCTTCGCCGTGGCACACTTGAGGGGGGCAGTGTCACGGCCATTTGAACATTCCAAATCTCAATCGGGATTTCTCAGATTATATAGAATTTTGAAGAGTCGTTTCGTCTTCTCCTTAGAAATAATAAAAAGGCAACTTTTCGAATTCCGTTGTGGAATTGTTCAAATTAAACAAAACTTAAATAAATAATCTGATTTTTATACTTTTATCACGGACGTTTAATTACATGTCCGTGTATAATTGTAAAAAGACACGGACGTTTAATTAAACGTCCGTGTCGAAAGGTATTCGTGCACGAGTGTCGTTGCAATGTCCGAAAAGGTTTAGACACCGATGTTAAAATCAAGTCCGTGTCGAAAGGGTCTTTCTACACGGACTTTCTAATTAAAGTCCGTGTAGCTCTCCCTCATTCTACACGGTTGTTAAGTTAATATCGGTGTCGAGAGAGTCTTTCTACACGGATATTGTATAAAAAGTCCGTGTAGAACTTGTACTTCCTCTCTACACGGAGGTTAGATCAAATGTCCGTGTATAAAGGTGTTCCAACACAAATGAATTAAGTGAATTGTCCGTGTAGAACTAGGGTTACAATACATATTACGCGCCTGCTCTTCCAAATTTTTCATAACTTAGCTCGCGCCTTCAATTCTTTTCCAAACATTTCGAAACTTAGCTCGCGCCGCTTCGAGTATTTCTTCCCCACCTCACCTCGATTTCGTCGCCTCTCCTGTCCAACCAACTCTCCGGTCCGACAACCTACCTCTTCTTTCTCGGGGAAACGCTCAACACCTCCATTGCGAAGAAATTTTGGTATAAAAGTTTTGGTATTTACTGCATGTATTTATTGTATTTACTTTGGTATTTACTGAAAAAGTTCTATTTTTTTTTATAGAACCATGTCGATTGAGAATGAGCACGTAGATATGATGGAAGAAGGCGAGCACCAAGCTGCTGCCCAATCAGGTTCGGCCAAAAGGAAAAGAGGTCCGACAATGTGCGCGTCCACGTCCGAGGCAAAGCAGCTGGACATCGAGTTCAGTAAAAATGGGTGTGCGAAGGGTACACGGTCGGCTGAGTACAAAAATTTTGTGTGCACCACGGTGAAGCAAAAGGCAGACATCCTGGTAGAGAGATGGGATCACTTTTCGAAAGCCCAAAAGAACGAGTGGTGGAACATTGTGAAGGTGAAGTACCTAACCAGTTAACATCTTTTTTTTAATTGTACATGAACTTAAATGCAGTAATTTGGGTGTCAATGCAGGCTCAGTGGAACATCCCGGATGACATCCCGGAGGTGGTAAATGATAAGACTTTGAAGATAATGAATGAAGCTTGGAAGCAATTCAAAAGCACGCTGAGTACGGATTGGATGGATCAAGGTAAAAGCCCGGTAGGCTACTATACTTGGCTGACTCAAGAGAAGTGGGAGAAGTTTGTGGAGATGAAGAGCACGGACGAGTTCAAGGTATGTAAATTCAGCAAAATTATCTTTTTTCCTTTATCGATTTGAATTATGTTGGTAAATGGTGTCCGAAATAGACACCATGTTGCTGTTGTTCCAATCATATCTAAATGTGAAATGGTGTTTATTTTGAATAACTGAATTAATATGAAGTTGAAATGGTGTTCCACTCACAACTTGTAATTTTTTTGTTTGCTTTTTAATTGGTTTGTTTACTTTTTAATAAATGGAAAATAGTAGCTAGGCTAATTTTTTTACTTAATTTGATGTGTGAAGAAAAAAAGGGAGGAGGGAAGGAGGATCATTGCAATGAACAAGTATCCGCACAAGTTGGGGTCGGGTGGTTACCAGGGTAAAAGGGAGGAGTGGGCTAAAATACTGGAGTTGAACAAAGACGTTGACTCACCCGTGGTTAGGATAAAAAATACTAGGGCCCAAAATTGGACGTTGGCAAGGTCCGAGGTAACCACTGACGGGAGGATAGTACTACATCCCACGTTGCGACCCGTGGCTCAGAGAATGGTAAGAGTCGTTCGTTAGAACTATGTGTAATTCAAGCGTGTTAAAAACTTTGTGTACATCACTAATTCTTTTGCTATAACTAATTTTTCTATTCACAGTTGGAGGTGGAGGAGGAGGTCAATTCCGGTGCCCGGTCGGTCGAAAGGCAAGATGACTCCTTGTCCATAGCGCTCGGGAATCCAGAACACCCTGGTCGAGTAAGGGGCGTTGGTGTCTACAGGGGCTGGAAGGACGTATTCAATGGACCAAAACCTCGAAGGAAATCTCGTGCGAAAGTGAACAAAGACGAGATAGTTGCGCAGATACGCAAGGAGGTGAGCGCCGAGTACCACGCAAAGATGGAGGAGTTGGAAACAAGGTTGCGTGCCAATTTTACAGCTATGGCGCAGCCAGCCGAGCAAGCACCTCCCACCCCGACGGGAGTTCGGCGAAGTAGTCAGGCATCCGGGACGTTCGGATACGATTTGGATCATCTAAAGGTAATCACTACTTGTTCGTATTCTAAAGGCAATTACTACTTGTTGGACAATATTTCAATTTCAATAACTACTTGCATGAAATTGCAGGATGCCACAGCATGCGAACTCGTGCTGTGGCTCGGGAGTAAGCCTCTGATTGTTGCTAAGGGCATGGTACATCCAGCAGCCGACAAACTGCACAATGAGCAGCTACTTCCCGGCCATGCCGCCGTACAGATTGACAATGTCATGGAGGGATGGGAGCGCGTACCTCTTCCTGTCCAAATTATTGAGAATGGCATGCTCTATGTCGAAGATGCCCGGCTGTCATTCGTGCAATGGCCCAAGAATCAGATTATTTTGGATCAGGTAATGCATAAATAGTCAAGTTATTTTGTTACATTCAAAGCACTTCCTTTTCAAATACTTGAAAAACCCAAAAAATTTCGATACAGACAGTAGGAGATGATGGTAGTCGCACGGAGGGACGAAGCAGAAGGACCTTCCCAAACAGTTGCTGACCATGCTGCCGGAGCAGCAACTGCTGCTCCGGCAGCAGGGTCAGCAACTGCTGCTCCGGCAGCAGGGTCAGCAACTGATGCCCAACCAGCAGTTGCTGACCCTACTGCCCCACCAGTAGGCCATGACCCTACGGCCGGACCAGTAGTTGCTGACCCTACTGCCGGACCAGCAGGCCATGACCCTCCTGTCCAACCAGCAGGACCTCCACCTCGTCTGCTCACCGAGGAAGAATACAAGCTCCTTCCCGAAAAGGATTTGCGGGATCTCCACGACCGCTTGATGGCGGCACCCAAGGACATGACGGAAGTCGTCATACCTGTCCCTCCGGGGATATTTCTACACGAGGACTCGGTTGTACTGCTGTCGTTCACCGACTTCAAGGACTTTCTACATGCCTTGGGGTCCGATAAATGGCTCTCCGTGGGGCACATCACCATTTTCCTCATGTTAGTGACCAAAAATTGTTTATATCATGTGTATAGCACTGAAGAATATATTCTAATGTCATATGATAATTTTTCAGGAGGCTAATCAATAGTACTCACTGCAAGGGAAAACAGAACTTTTGTGCTTTTCTGGACCCCAGCGTACTTAGTGCGTCGAACGTGAAAAATGCTCCGAAGGTGGCTACGGATTACCTGTGTGGCGCGATGCTCCAAGCTGCTAAGGCGAAGAAGAGATTTCTTCTCTTGCCATACCACCAGATGTTAGTTCTAACCTTGTGATTAAATATATAAATAATTGAAATCACACCATCAAGTCAAGCAAACACGTGTCCTACTATTATATATGCCAAAATATCTGGGTACTGTATGCTAAGATCATATAATTCTTCTTCTCCCACAGGGGACACTGGTGTTTGATCATCATTGTGCCTTGCCTGAGTGCGGTTTACGTCATGGATTCTTTGAAGCCCAAAGAAAAGATCGGATTTAGCACGTGCAAAGAAGCAATCTTCCCGTATGTGCAAAAGTAAGCAATAATCTTTCACTATGTTTGATTTTTTCCCAACTATAACAAATTGTGGAATTGCTAATTAGAGTCACTCCATTTTGTAAGGGCTTTTGCTACATACGTTACACAAAGAGGATTGCACAGCAAGGACAAGAAAATGGGAAAGAGGTTGACTTGGAGGTGGTGGCCGGTGAGCACAACACAATTCTATAATTTCATATTTTGTTCAAAAAATTATTGTCATTCTAACATAGCGCTAAATGTAAATTGTAGAGCCCGCAACAGGAGGCGGATTGGGAATGCGGATATTACATGATGATTTCCATGTTTATCTTTGTCGAAAGAATGCAATCCACATTTCCAGATGTGGTATGTAATTCATATTAATTGTGCCTATATAATAGCAATTGATATTTTCATATTATGCTTACTTATAATTCTCATTTCATTAAATTAGCAATTGATATTTGCGACTGTCTTGCATCTACCTTTTATTGTTACTAACTAATACCAAATTATAATTGTAGCAACTATCAAAGCAAACTGTGTACAGCAAGGAGCAGATCGACTATGTAAGATGTAGCTGGGCAAGATGGTTTCTATCTGAATATTGTAATGCTGAACATGGATTTGTATAACAATTTAGTGTATATATGAATTTAGCAAGCATAATTTAATGTCAAATTATCTGGAAAACTGGCTAGCAAAACAGAATAGTATATGAATTTTGTAGGAAAACTGGCGAGCAAATTAAACTGGAGGCTAGCCCAGAAATGAAAAAAATCAAGAAAAAAAAATGGGACAATTCTACACGGATATTAAACGAAAGCCCGTGTAGAACGAGTTGAGTGAGCAATGATTATTTTATATTTGTCCGTGTATAGTTACGATACCTACACGGATGTGAATTATAAGTCCGTGTCAAAGCTAACGCTACTTTAAACAAAAGCCCGTGTATGTGCACAGAGAGCTACACGGATGCTTTTATATAGTCCGTGTATGGTAGTTAAGAGAACTTCACGGATATGAAACTAAACGTCCGTGATAAAACACAGTAATTCCACACCGTTGTTAAACAAACAACCGTGTAGAAATGAGTACAGATATTCTTTTATACAGTCCGTGTATGATAGTTAAGAATGCTTCACGGATATGAAGTTAAAAGTCCGTGTAGAAAACAATAATTGACACCGTTATTTAACAAAAACCCGTGTAGATCGTTTTCGGTGTCTACACCAATTATTTTATATTTGTCCGTGTACGATAGTTATGACAGGACACGGATATGAAATTAAACGTCCGTGTAGCTAGAGTAGTTCGACACGGTTGTTCTGACCAATGTCCGTGTAGAACGAGTTCGGAGATACAAGGATTATTTTATTTTTTATTGATTTGTTAAGAGAGGGACACGGATATACAACTAAATGTCCGTGTAGATAAAGTAACCGACACGGATATTTAGTTGCATTGTCCGTGAATAAAGAGTAGTCGTACACGGTCGTTTACGTAATATCCGTTTTGCTCGGTTATATGGAGAGCGCCACAGGCAGGTGTATGTTCACGGCTGTTTATTTGGTAATCCGTGTAGAAAGCGTTAGATATACATGGGTAAATATCCGTGTCTATAGAGGGTACCTTTTATACACCCTTAACTCATACACGGCAGGGAAATCCGTGTTGCTCTTCCGGTAATGTCCGTCTGCAATCTCTTTTTCTGTAGTAGTGCTATTAACTCGATATAACCGTCTGATTCGCCAACAATTCAATCGTTTCTCATCAAAAATGTTGCCAAAATAGGAACTTGTGTAATAATTCAAGTGTGGACTGCAGATCCCGAATGAAATCGGTAAGTCAACTGAAGTCGATTAGTGCATACCAAAACATTATTTTTGTACTGATCAGAATCAAAATGATGATGAATTACGTAGGGTTTTGGCTTAAGTTTTGCATATTATCTCACACTTACGTTTAGTTAGTTAGAGAAAAAGGCTACTGTCACCATTCTTTATGTTTTATTGCAGAAAACAGGTTTTGGGACTATTTTACATCAAATGGAGCAAGAATCGGGTCAATCGGATAAGCGACGCTCATCGGCTAAGGCTCTGTTATGGCCCGTATTGCCTCATACGGACCTAGCCTGATACGGACTAGGAGATAGCGCAATACGCATTAAACCCTTCAGCGACATAGTATCAATACGGACCGTATCCCCTAATACGGTCTGTAACCAAGGCACCCTTTGGGGAATAACTGCTGACAGCTGTATCCATATCATGTTTCTTGGCCTCCACTCAACTCCAGACGTCCCCTCACTCCTATATAAGCACCTTGGACAGAATAGAAACTTATCTTTGTAATTTGGGTTAGATTTGATTAAGTGAGAAAGAGAGGAGTGATTGTAACAATGCCGTTCCACGGCTAAGTTCTTTTCTTAGGGGCTAGGCAGTAAACTTTGTTACTCATGATGCTTTGATATATATATTTTTTGTTGATTATGATTTCTTGTTGTTTAATTGAAATGCTTTTGTGATTTATTATCCCTTCATCTAATATCGATGATCTAGTTTAATCCGTTAGGGTAGTGACAGTGATTTAATGGTAAGAGAAATTATGTTGCACGAGTTAGCCTCGTTGGGAGCCATTATATTTATGTGAAGAAAACCTTAGCGGGGAAACCATAAATCGGAACAACAAAACGCGAACCAAGTTCTATCATTTGCGTAAGATAAATCACAGTGATCCATGTAGTAACTTGTGTATTTAAGAAATCTGTCATTTGCGTAAGATAACTCGCAGTGTCCTATGTAGAATCTCAATGAAAGATCTGTCATTTGCATAAGATAACTCGTAGTGTCCTATGTGGTGTCTTCCATAAAACAACAACAGGAAATCATACCCGACAGAAGTAGAATATCAAAGTGGATTGAGTAGCAATGGTGTGCCGAAATCCTAGGAATTCTCATCTCTATCTTTATTTTAATTACTTTTAATTATTGTCAAATTTACATTGATCACAACTTCAACTCTCAAATTTTCAGATTTCGTCTAGCCTTTCGAAAGATTGTGATTTGATCGCTCAAGACTCTAAACCAATATTCTCTGTGGATCGACCTTGATTATACTACTCAATACGGTTGTGCGCTTGCAGTCCGAACCGATAGCATTTCCGAGTTTATAAAATTTAAAAGAAAACATCGCTCTCTTTTGAGTGATCAAGCTTTTTGGCACCGTTGCCGGGGAATAACGGTTTATTGTGCAAGGCCTCGCAAGACGCCCTTACTTTGACCATTGAATCCAATTAATTAGATACGCCTAGACTTTTAATTTTCTGCATTTTTATTTTCTTCTTTTTACTTTTATTTTCAATTTCATTTTTCCTTTTTTATTTTATTTTCCAGTTTTCAGTTTAATTTTTAGATTTCTGTTTTTCTTATTTCTTAGGACACTGCACGCTGGCTGAATCATCCCTACGGAGATCCCTGAGGATTGCAAGTAAGAGAGGACAATTCGCTTCCACATCAACGATAAGGACCAATCATAGTCCTTCCTCAAGTTATTCTGAAAGCGAAGGAGACTCAGATTCGATCACCATGGATGACCCACCGAACGAACCGATTCACAACAATCCACCATTCAACAATGGAAACGGACAAGAAGGCAATGGTGATAATGGAGTTTATAATGCAGCAAGACCCAAACTTCTACGAGACTATTGCGTACCGCGCACGAATGATCCTAACTCAAGCATAAACCCACCGACTGTTACGAACCGTAATTTTGAGATCAAACCTGCTCTCATAAACATGGTTTCGCAACAGTAATTTGGAGGATTTTCAAGCGAGGATCCACATCTTCACTTGTCAATTTTTCTTAGAATATGCGAGATGATAAAGATCAACGGAGTCACCGATGAAGCAATCAGGCTAAGGTTATTTCAATTCTCATTAAAAGATAAAGCAAGAGCATGGTTGTTTTCCTTACCGGCCAATTCCATTCAAACTTGGGACCAATTGTTTAATGTGTTCATTGCAAAATATTTTCCACCTTCTAAAACTTCAAGATTTAGAAATGCAATTACTAATTTTGAACAAAGAGATGGTGAATCATTGTGTGAAGCATGGGATAGGTATAAGGATATGTTAAGGTGTTGTCCACATCATGGTCTAGAAAGATGGCTGATTGTTCAAATTTTTTATAATGGTCTAAACCCTACTGATAGGTTGTCCATTGATGCTTCCACAGGAGGAGCAATCATGAACAAGGAACCTGACGAGGCTTACAACATAATTGAAGAGATTGCAATCAACCAACACAACTAGATCCCTGAGCGCAAGAAGCCAACTCCAATACCTGGCATACACAAAGTTGATGAAATATCCATGCTAAGTGCAAAGATTGATGCTTTGCAACTAGAACTCAACAAGCAGACCAAGCAGCGAACTATAGCAGCAGCCAATGCCGCAACAGCATGTGGCTACTGTGGAGGAGCGCATGAGATGACCGAATGTACGAATGTGACAGAAACTGAGGAAGAAACAGAGCAAGTAAACGCTGTCGACAACAGCTTCCGACCTCAGCCCGCCTCAATTCATACCATCCGAATAACCGAAACCATTAAAATCTCTCATACGCAAACAATCAAAGACCTGCTGCATCTCAACAGAACTACCAACCACAAACCAATTATCAACCAAGATACAACAATCCTAAACCAAATTACCAACCGAGGCAGTACAACCAACCACAGCAGCCTGACATCACATCACTCATAGAGAGATTTCTAGAGAAGCAAGACAAGGCCAACGCCAAAATCACGCAAAAGATCGAATCCTTAACAAACCGCAACAAAGACCTAGAAGATCATATCTCTAAGATAGCAAAAGAACTCTCGAGCATCACACGTGGAAAAAGCAAATTTCCGGGCCAACCAGAAGAAAATCCAAGAGAGACTTGCAAAAGCATAACGTTAAGGAGCGGTACAGCTTATAAGGGACCTCCGATGCCCGATCGAACTTCCGATGAGATGCATGCAGAGCCATCACATTTCGAGGAATACGAGCCGCAACAACCGGAGCTGCCCGTATTCGAAATGCAAGCAGACCCTATTGAGGAGCAGAATGACACTGTAGGTGGAGACGAACGACAAACTGAACTTGATACATCACACCACCACCCTACAAACCACCTCTGCCATTCCCTCAAAGGCCAGCCAAGCACAAGATGGAGCAACAATTCGCGAGTTTCATGGAGACGCTCAAGCAACTACAAGTCACTATCCCCTTTACCGAGGCAATCGCAAGTATACCCTCGTATGCTAAATTTCTAAAGGAGATCCTTTCGAATCGCAGCAGACTCCAAGAATTCTCAACAGTTCCGCTTAATCTGGAATGTAGTGCCCTCATGCAGAGCAAATTACCAACTAAGTTGAAAGATCCGGGAGGCTTCTCGATACCATGCACCATCAGTACAATGGATTTCAATAGAGCTTTATGTGATTTGGGAGCAAGCGTGGATTTAATGCCAAAGACGGTATTTGACAAATTGGAATGTGGAGAACTATCACCAACACGAATCTCATTGCAACTCGCTTACCGATCAATTCGATATCCTGAAGGACTGTTGCTAGATGTCCCAATCAAAGTTGGTAAATTCTGGATACCAGCAGACTTCGTGGTAGTTGATATGGAAGAAGACGAGCAAATTCCAATCATCCTTGGAATGTCATTCCTCACCACATGTGGAGCAATGATTGATGTTAGGAATAGGAAGATTTCATTTAATGTTGGTGAAGACAAGATGATCTACAACATGAATGAAACCTTCGAGATTCCTCCTGACATCAATCTTGTCTACAGCTTGGAAACAGTAGACGAGTCTGGCGACGATGAATTGTAGTTGGATGAATTAGAGGACATCAGGGAAGTGATGTGCGTAGCAGAGATGGAGAGATTGTTCAACATACAAGATGATAGTCAGACCCATCCAACCTCCGTGACAACACAAACTGATGGTCTAAATAAGAGTCCTAATATCGCCAACAACAAGAATTATTCTCTCTTAGCCCTCACTTCAATCAAGAACCTCCGCGAAGAACTCGATGCAATTTTCCAAAGACTGGATGAGATTGAATCAGTGCTCTACACGAGTCTGGTATTCGACCCCAGACCGCGAACACCAACCATTGAAGAAGATAAAGGGGAAGATATAACCAATCTCATCTCAAAGGAAGAAAGAACCATTCCCGTTGCATACGAAGAAGAAAAGATGATACAAAAGAAACTCACAACCGAATTCTTAGAAAAAGGCGATGATAGCAAGACCACATATCACATTGAAGGCAATCCCCCAGACGAGCAATTCGTTTGCATTGTCAGGAGGACATCTGGATGAAACTAACACGAAACAAAGTCAATACGGAGGACATCTGGGAGGCAACCCAAGGCCACTTTTATATTTTTCAGTAGTTATTTATTTCTAGTTTATTTAAGACCTTAACAGAGAAACAACTCATATCCACCTTTTTTCTATGATCAGGTGAACATATCGGAGGAAAAACTCGATCAAAGGTACCACGGAAAATGGGAAAATACACTCTGCTACGGTCCGTATCAACCAATACGGACCATGTCAATGGATACGGGGGTAAAAGAAGGAGAGTAAGAAGAGACAAGTGGTGAATACGGCCCATATTAGGTGATACGGTCCGTATTCATAGAATTTAAGACTTGGGCAGTTATCGGTATTATGCATAACGGATCGGATACGGACTATATCACCCAATACGATCCGTAATGAAGGCTAATCCGGGAGATGCGAACCCATTAACGAAGAGATGTTTGAAATCCCGTGCGAATCACGTCTCATAACCGTTAAACCCTTTGGTTTTAATTTCTAAACCTCTCTCTCTCTATTCTTTCTCTCTTTATCTCTCCTCTTTCTCCCTCTTCCTTCCTTGCCGAAATCGAGCATCCCCTGCTTGACGCCAATCACCATCGCCGCACTCATCACCTCCTCTCCTTGGAGCCACCGTCGCAGCCTCTCTTTCTCCGCACCTCTGCCCCAATACGGCCCGTATTGGGTCCGTATCCGACGGTCCTTTGAATCCTTCGCGCAATTTCAGTTTTTCTAAAGCCCTTTCTTATTTCAAAGTTAATTTCAGTTTTTCTAAAGCCCTTTCTTATTTCAAAGTTTAATTTCAGTTTTGTGTTTGTTTCAATTTAGTCTCTGTTGCATTAGTTTAGATAATTAAGTTTTATTTCTCAAAAACAACAAAAACCATAAAAATTAGTTTGTTTCTGTAGGTTTACCAGTATTTACCAGAACAATACGGTCTGTATTACTTCAATATGGTCCGTAATCGATTACCAGAAAACCAGTCCAATACTTCAGTTTTTCAAACCCTTTTTAATACGGTCCGTAACAGAGACCTAAATTTTAATCAAATGGCCCCGAAACTGAAAAACATTATAGGGGCAGTTACGAGAAAAGCCAAGAAAGCTATCGGAGGCGCCGGCCCGAGCAACTCACCTCATAGCTCATCTAGCCGATCCTCCCGATCCTCGGGTTCGCAACCTCAATTCTCCAACCAATCATCCTCTCAGTCCGACGCCAGACGTTCGGACAATGACGTATCAGTCTCAGATGCGGAATATGTCCCAGAAGAGTTTAATCCCTGGAATTTTGGACCAGAGGAAGAGGATGAAGATGAATCAATGGAGGAAGCAACCGAGTACCAACCCTATTTCTATCACCCAAAATGCAGAGATAGTTACGAGAAGATGAAGACGAAGGAGGTCATCTACCATAAATCCATCGACACAGACACGCTCGGGCGACTAGGCCTCCTCATGCAATTCCAGCAGCTCACAAACCACATCAACATCTGGCAATTCCTCAATTTGATCAACGGAGTAAAGGTTTACAAGGTACTCACGATGGAGTTCCTTGCAACCTTCGACTATAATGGAGACTCCATCACCTTCCAGATGCTCGATGACTATCATACAGTGACGATGGATGATTTCTGCACCATCTTCGACCTCACCAACGAAGGCCCCTCCTATTCTCATGATTGCCGAGAGTTCTAGTACAGCATCAAGGAGGATAACTAGAACAAGACTTGACTGGCAAGCAGAATCATCCATCCTCAAGTCCGTCTCTTGCAAACAGCCCTCGCCAATTTCATCTTAGCAAGAGGCGAAACTCCATCCAAAGTGACTCTCCCTGAGCTCTACCTTCTCAAGTGCCTGATCGAGTCCACACCAGTGCGACCTCACCTCGGTCATTTCCTTTGCAAGCACATCCACAAATTCGCAAACGCCAAAAGGACTGTTGGCAACATCTCTATCGGGTTCGTGGTAGCAATCTTGGCAGAACATCTCGCCCTCTAAATTGACCATCTCCAAGAGGCAAGCGGACTCACGCATCTTGATGTCCCATGCCTCCAAGCCATGAAGATTGTCAGCGGCCACTATCCAGGACCCTACTTCTACAACTCACCGAAGGAAAGCCTCCAATTCCCCTTCACACATCTCAATCTCCGAAGTAGGTTCTCTTGGAAGGTGGCACGCCCCGCGAGCCCGACATACCAGCCACCTCAGGACTACATTGACACAATTGAAGGAGAGGCCGAGCTACAAAACTAGGCCATTGCTGAGCGACATAGGAGATTCAAGGAGGAGACGTCCTCTGATGCGGACATGAGAGCAGGCGCAGTGGCCGCTAGAGCTGAGTCTTCAGGGGCGGCACCATCTGATGCCCCTATAAGCGAATACGATCAGTTCATCCAGGCGGTACAATGAATGAATTTGAATTTTAACGATCTCGCCACACAAACACGAGAGAGCAACCAGCGGATTGAACAAAACATCTTCTCACTTCACCAAGAGGTCGATCAAGTCCGCAACAGCATGGAGGAGATCCGGAGGAGCGTTGACGAGAGTAGGCGTGAGATCCGGCAATCGCGCTAGCTCAACCAACAATACTATCAATTCGCCCTCGACTCCGGCTTCAACTACCAGCCACCGCCCTACGGACTCTTTGACCCATCATTCTTCGAGGAGATCCATCATCCGCCACCACCTCCACCACCTCAGGATTGAGATGCAGTGAGTTGTATCTTTCCCTCGGTCTTTTTACTTTATTACTTTCTTTATTTTTATCTCTCGAGCATTGGGGACAATGCTCAATTTTATTCGGGGGGGTAGGAGTTAAATTGACCATGTATCTTCAAAAATTTCACATTTTTACTTTCTTTTAGATGCTAGTAGTTTTTCTCAATTTTTGACTAGGGATTGGAGCTTTTTAGCTAGCTTGCTTTTTAATTTTCATAGGAGTAGGTTAATCAAATAAGTAATTGTTTTGAATTGAGTTAGGCTAGGGTTTAGACAATTGACCATGATACCAAAAATTCAGAATTTTTAAAGTAATTAGTGACCTCAAAGTGAACAATTAATTACTAACCATGAATGTTGACCAAAAGCCGCATACCTTAGAATTCTTATTGTTGAGTAATTTATGTTTGCAAAGTCTTTTAAGTTTGAAAGTGTTCTAGATGTTGGGTTTTATGGTACTTAAGGCAGCGGAATTTCAAAATTTTTGACAAGAAAAAGTACCAAAAGAGATCATCAAGTGCGATTGAAATCAAACCAAAATCAATTTGCAAATCATCAAACATCATACTTTTTGTTTCTTGTCTCCAAACAAGAAATGAAGGTCATTAAGATGTAGGGTTGTAGCCTCCACCTCCTTGTTGATGCTAATGGTGGTTGATGCCTTGCAGCGCCTTGGTGGTTGATGTGTGCGTGACCTAGAATGCCTTACACCAAGATGAGACTCCAAAGTAGAAGTCCTCCACGGTATCCACCAAGAAATTAATTAGAAACCAAATATTCCTCTTGCTAGAGAGTACTAACTTGGTTGCTCCTTAATCTCTATCCTTCAAGAGAACTAGATCTTGATCTTTTAGGGTTTGTGGGTTCTCAACACATGAGAGATAAAACAAAAGAGAAAGAGAGAGTTCTTGCTAGAACTTCAACTCTAAAAACGAAATCACTCTCAAAAGGAATGAGAGGGAAAGTATATATAGCAAATAAGGAATGTGAATTCTGTTTCCTAAACTAACCCCATGTTCTACCACATTTTTAACCATGATCTAATTCGAATTTGGCTTCCCTCGAAAGAGGCAAAGTCCTAGATCTTTCTCTTACCTTTCCAGAAAGCTATAGAATGCCCAAAATCAACTTCGTACGAGGGAGATATGATCAAAATAAGAAACGTGTGCAGCAGTTTGCAGAACATGGCAGTCCAAATTAGCCACCACGTTCTACCACATTTTTTACCACGATCTAATTCGATATTTCTTTTACCTTTCCAGAAACCACTTTTCTCCAAAGAGTCAAAGTTCTAGATATTTTTTTTACCTTTCCAGAAATATATAGAATGCCCAAAACCGACATTTATGAGGGAGATATGATCAAAATAAGAAACGCTTGTTTTAGTCTAAAAATACGACAAAATATGTTGGTGCAAACCCAAATAAATGGATCGGTCTTAGCATTTATTTTTCTATAAAAATAATGCAACACAATAGAAAATTACATATTGAAAACATACAAAATTGTCACTGGCCTACCTTTATAGGTAATGAAGAATAAATAAATAAATAAAAGATATGTTAAAAAAAAAATAATGATAAAATAAAATAAAAGAAATAGAAAGATCAAATCTTCAATTTGGGCCGCATCATGAATTCCAATTCTCACTATTTTTTTGTTGTTGTTGTTTGAGCCCGTTAATAAGCCTTCAACCCATTCATATTGATTCATAATATATCAGACTTTACTATTTTAGCACGTTAAGCCTTCAAACCATTTAGTGCGCAGTTGTAACGGTGATTATATATTTTAGGCGAGCTGCACGCTTAAACCACTCTGACAATAAAACATGAGTTTAATGTCCATAATAATGCTTATCAATGTAAATAAAAGAAAATTGATCCTTTATTGCTAGGATTGCTCCTTGAACGATATATCATGCCCAAATGGCTCCTTGAAGTTTATGACCGGATTCAGATGATTTTTTTTTAGTCGGCAACACAAATACAAATTAATTCAGGAAGATTTTCTATACGTTCATAAAACCATCAAGTAAAAAAAAAAAAAGAATGAAAGGAGCATAATAAAAATATATATCTAAGTTATAAAAGCATGCATGATGCTCCTGGGATTATTAAAATGAAAAGAAAGCACACTGCCATAATGGTGCAAAAGAAAAAAAATAATATAATATGTCTTGTTACAGCGTGATGCAATTATGAAGTTGTCATCAGCATAGATTTTTTTTATTGGCTGAAATTGATCCTTTAAAGACAAATTCTTCACAAGTCACAGAGTATGGTCACATATGATTCAATACCATTAATAAAAAAATAACTGAAGCATGTTCACCGCTATAGCTATAACGGTGTAATCCAACATAATGATATAGTTACAACAGTGATGCAAAATATCTGAAACTTAAAAGGTCACACGCCTGGCTGAATTAATTAGGGGAGCATGATCTTTGGCAACAAGCTAGCGCTTCTCTCCTGCGCTATAAAAGAACAACCAAAGAGAGACAAACACAGAGACAGACAGACCGAGAGACAGAGTCAAAACTATACACAAATTAAAAATAGTGAGATTGAGAGAAAATAATACAAAAAGGAGTATATTTCACATCCCCTGACAAGTAAAAAAAAAAAAGGTAAATAAAGGAGAAGGATTCTTGCATTGCCATTGAAGTGAATATTTTCTTTTCTTTCCTTTATCCTCTTATTTCTTCTCCCTTCTTTTTGGATTTTATAATATTCTAAAAAATAAATAAATTCACAAGATACACCTCACTGCCACTTCCGGACCCGAAGCACTCTGTGCGCGTAGGGTGCCGGTCGGGTACAATTACACAAACACTCGCTACTGATACCTCGCATATTTAGTCTATTTTAGGCCTGTTTTAGTACCAGATTCGTGCCATAATTCACCAGAATCATGTGCATTTCATAGATATATCTTTAGAATTTGGTACTGCTGAGTGTTTGTTTGTTTTCTGCAGATTTGGAGCAAAACACACGAAGAAACGGCGATTCAGATGATGAGGTACGACCCTTACCAGGCTTGGTACGGGTCTCACCAGACTTGGCCGTTTTCAGCTCTTCACGCCTGGTACGGCCAGGCCGTACCACTTTGGTACGGGCCGTACATAAAGGCGGCCTGACAGATTCAAATTTTGGCAGAGGCTATTTAAAGCGGGGAACTCTCCAATTTCGACATCTATTCCATTCCAGATCTATTTGAGAGCACAGTAAGAGAGAGAAAGAGAGCTAAGGAGCTAGGAGCAAGAAGGAAGGAAGAGGAAAGAGGCGAAACTCGACGGATCTAGCTTCCTCCTCTCGATCCCTTCGATCCATGGCTATCTCTATCCCTTTTATTGTATTTTTAGATCAGATAATGTGCTGTGAGTAGTTATTTTAGTTTCTAGGGTTTAGAGATGGATTCTTGATTTGTTTTGACTTTCTTTGACTTGTATCTTGTATGAACTCTTTTGATTGATTGATTGTGATTTCTTTGCTATCTTTTGCTTTGATTGCTGTGATTGTGTATGATAAACCTCTAGGTTTAGATCGAACCTATCAAGGTCATGTGATCATCTCAATCTCTCAACCAAATCAATTGTTTAGGGTAGACTTGTTCGAATTGAAGCCGAGAGGTTGAATTCTCCTCTAATCGACAGATTAGAGGGTGCCTTAGGTCTCCAATCAACCAGTTAGGGTAGATCTGTACCAACACACGAGAGTTGAGGTGTAGAAATCCCTAAAAGGCAATCAATTGCATTCCAACCTAGATCTTGATCCAACAAACGACAGTTGAGGCTTAGGAACCTTAGGTATGGTCAATTGAACCTTTCCAAAGAGTTTAGCACAAGGTACCAGCAAGGAAATGCATCAACTCGAACTGGTAAGCTCTGTTCTGGGAAGCCAGTACGGGTCTTACCAGAGTGGTACGGCCTTGCCTTACCAAGTTAAGTACGGCCTAGCCGTACCGACTTGGTACGGGCCGTACCACTAGAGGCAGATCATAGATGAAGTCTGAAACCCTGGAAACGCCTTTTATCCATAATCAAAACACAATTTACATTTCTTCTAGCATTTTATTACATCTTTCTGAATTGTTTGAATTGTTTGAATTGACCTTTTTAGGAAATTAAATACCAAACCAAATCTTTCTCACTTCTAGTTTTTAATCGAGTTAGGTAGATTCTAACCTAGTAATTGTCCGTCCCTGTGGATCGATACCCGATTATACTACTCGATAGGGGTTGTGCACTTGCAACCCTTACTCGTGAAGTGTAAACACGGTTTTAAAAGGTACGCCCTCAAGCGTACCGAAACTTGCGTTGCGCTTCTGCGCGAACAGCTACTATCGGACTCGAAGCACTTGGTGCGTGTAGGGTGCCGGTAGGGTGATTCAATGGGCTCGAAACACTCGGTGGAGTAGAGCGCCAACAAAAAAAGGATCCGAAGCACTCGGTGCGCGTAGGATGTCATAATCATGCTAATGACGAGTGCGAATTAGGCAGAAATGCTGTCAAAATTCCCTCTTAATTAGACATGAAAATAATACTCAAATGAATCAAGTTAAGACCGAGATGCTGCTGAAATTTCAAAAAAAAAAAAAAAGGAGTGTGCGGCTTTATTGTACAAGTGATGTTGGAATTATGACAAAACAAAGGTTACTGGAGTATATTAATCGAACCATATGAATTCACATATCAAAAGTTGTTTTCACCGTGTTACTAGGATGGTGCAAATAAGAGACATCAAGATTTCGTGGAATAAAAATATTCTATTAATATAGAAGCACAATCTTCTCAAAAAAAATAGATCATGGTCTTCTGACGAATATTTATGTCACAGTTCAGACTCGCTTTGATAATGAATTAACTTTTCCACGGTGCTCTGCATAACAGAAAGTGATATAAGAAAATATGAAATAGATGCATATGATTTAAACACATGATTGATTTTACCTTACATTGAAAACAAGCCTGAATCAACATCAGGTTCATTTTTTTTGACGATCCTCATACACATGAAATATGCCAAAGTGACTAGAACATTAAAGGAGTTCCTTCTTGCTCAATCATAAACCGAGTGAGTTTATCCATGCAGAACTAAGCCTATCACACTTAATTACCTATATCCGCACCTGAACATAAAAAAAATAAGTCCGAGGCAAACCCATATTCAAAGACTCAAGTAATTCAAATCCAAGACAAACCCGATCGAACCCAAATCGACATCCAAGACCGAGCTAAAAAAAAATAAAACTAAAAAAAATGATCCCATATCGAAGACTTTAGTAACTAAAGTCCAAGACACCTAATCTAAATAAGTCCAAAATTAAAACATGATTTCAAGTCAAACTCATGTTACTACAAAGCTCATACCAAATCTAAAATTCATACAACTCCCAAATCAAAACCAAGACCAAACCAAACCAAACCAAACCAAACATATCCAAATAAAACCAAATTCAAATCAATCCAAGAAAAATCAAGTTCAAACCCGAACAAGCCAAAACATAAACCAAATACAAGTAAACTCAAGTCAAACCAAATGCTTCCATGCCAATCCAAATAAAGGCTTGCACGCCATCAAAACCAAAGGCTTTCACGCCCACCCAAAATAAAGACTTCCACGCCACCCAAAACCAAATGCTTTCACACAACCCAAAATAAAGGCTTCCACGCCACCCAAAACCAAAGGCTTCCACGCCACCCAAAACCAAAGACTTCCACGCCACCCAAACCAAAGACTTCCACGCCAACCCAAACCAAAGGCTTCCACGCCACCCAAATACAAAGGCTTCCACGCCAACTAAAGTTTTCCACGCCAACCAAAACCAAAGGCTCCCACGCCAACCAAAACCAAAGGCTCCCACGCCAACTCGAATCAAAGGCTCTCACGCCACACCAAACTAAAGGCTTCTGTGGCACCCGAATCCAAAGGCTCCCATGCCACCCCAACAAATACATAAGTTCAGCTAAAGCCCTTGCATGTAATAGGCACCCCAAGGGAAGGAAAACCCTACGGACACCACGGGCATATGATACGCCCTTGTCTAAACCCTCTGTGTCAGTCCGACCCGTAGGCTGTCGAAGTGTTCCAGACACCCACTCACGTAGTTCGGTGTCGCCCATAACATATATGTTCAGCTAAAGCCCTTGCATGAAATAGGCACTCCAAACAAAAGCCCTAGAAAGACCCTAGGCACCCTCAAACCAGCTAAAGCCCTTGCATGTAATAGGCAACCCCAAATTAAACAAAAGCCCTAGTAAATACTAGGCATACACTGTTAGTATGCCCTTCGAGGGTTGAATCAGTACTGCCCCTCTGATTCAGTATCGCCCTCTCTTCTTGATTGCATTTCAGATACCCTACCCTAGTCATGTCATTTCGTCTAGCCCCTTAATCGGAGGTTCCTGGGTACTATCCAGGGTAATTAACGGCAGGGGCTTGCGCCTGCCGGAAGAAAAAGAATCCCCACAATCAAACAATAAGCTTCTTCCCCTTTACCTATTCGATGGAGGGAGTGTATCTGCAGAGACGTTCGCGCCGGTCTATACCAAAATAACAGGCCGACAAAAATGCCCCAACAGATTCTGGCACGCCCGGTGGGACTTTCTTCTCCTCCCATCTTTGGGGCTTGACGAAAATTGACAAATACTTAGGGTATCAATTAGAAATCAAGGGGTTTTATACTAATGATATATTCTCCTATTTTACAGGTTGAAGTGAGACATGATGAGCAACACTACCTCACCACAACACATGACTCGCTTTGAGTGGGAAGATAACAAGAGTCCGAAACCATACTTCAATCCTTCCCTTCATTTGGGGAGTGAGTACAACACTGTTCTGCCGTCACCAGTTTTCTCATTTGGTACCATCCTCCAGTTTGGTACCATCCCACAAGCCGTGGAGATCATTCCAGCATCACCGCCAAGGAGTGCAATGCTCCCGGTGATAGCCAAAACACCAATAGCTCCCATAAAGCCTGAAAGGGGCAGTGCCTTTGCTCATCCCAACAACACCAAGAGCGTCTTTCAGAACCTGAGGCTTAAGAGGAAGGTCGAGACTACAGTAGAAGAAGAGAATGCTCTCACCATCACCAATAGAGGAGTTAAAAACAATATCCTTGCTCTGTCTCCCACAAACAGAAAGGAGAAAGAAGGAACAGCTTGCCACAGGCAGGCCATGAGAGCTCGGACAGAGAAAACAGGGTTAGAGGACCCGTCTTGTGAGGGAAAAATGTTCAAATATCAGGACATACTCGTCCAGAACCCATTCGCACCACTACGGATCATGGAGCCTAACCCGATAACGGGCCAGTTGAGCTCACAAGAAAAGGGGAAGGAGAAGGAAGTCTATTCGCCTCCCACGCGACCACGCACTAAAGAGACCACTCTAGGCATATACCACGCATACATGTCTCTTAGAAGTGGCAACAACAAAAGGCAAAGAACAAAAATAAGGAAACTTATCACTGGTGTAGATTCCTCCAAAATAACGTACAGACAAACAGGAGAATCAAGCTCCCACGTGGCTAAGAATAAAGAGATTCCAAATTACTCCGAAGGAGAGGTGGAGGCTTCCTGTCATATGGTGGATTCCGATTCAGAGCCATGGGATACGATATCCAAACTTGAATGGGACTCTGAAGGTTATATACCTATAAAGAAGGCCCTTTGTGCAGAGTGTGGAGAAGAAGGGGACTATTGGTTAATGTTCATGTGCTACAGGTGTGAGGATGTGTACCATCCACCTTGCGGCATAGCTGAAAAAGAAGAGGCAAAGGTATTGGATGACAGGTACCAAACCTGGATATGCCCAGGATGCGAAGTAATCCAAAAGGCAGAGCGTGCCGAAATGAAGCGTGCTAAGAAGGGTAAGACTTCCAAATCCAAGAAAGTCACTAACGGATCAAAGACGACCTCAAGGGCAAGACGTGGCCCAATCCCAAAGCAACTAGAGAAAGGAGAGAGCTCAAGCCGATGCCTTCTTGAATATTCTTCTTCGGAACAAATGCCTGATTACAAAGAAGTAGATGATGCACAAAGTATGATCAACGACCAAGCCAAATATGACAAATGCTCATCAGACAAGTCAGATGACGAAGAATGCATAGTAGATGTAACGCATCTATTTATAATAAAGCCTAGTCAGCAAGAAATATTCCTATGCGGAATTTGCAACACGATTGAAAGAGCTCCTGGGGTACTAATATTCCCGAAATGTGGGATAAAACCCGTAAAACATCTACTTCGTGATGCACAGATATTTGAGATGGGGGAAACAATATGGGTTCAGAATATAGAAGATTCAAAACCAGGAAATAGAGTTTGGGATACCTGTGTAGTTAAGCACACCCTGATGAACAACACATATCTGCTTGTCAAAGACTCCAGTCATAAAAGCCAAAAATCTGCAACTATTCGAGGCTTGCTCAGTGAACCAAGCACCCAAGTTACTCGAGAAAAAGGGACACTAATGTTCCCTATACATATCGACGATGAACCCACATTGCCTGAAAGCATTGACAAGAGAAAGATGGTATTATGGGTGCCTTACTCGAGGGGTCCATCAGGAAAGTTCAAAGAAGAGGATTTAGTCCTCATATTCTGTAGATTAGTCGAAGAACAATCTACCGGTGATAAAGCAGTGCCTAAATGGGAGGGACCCTATAGAGTCGAATGTGCATTCGGAGGAGATGTCTACCAGCTCGTAGACTGTCATGGTGAAAGGTTCATACCTCCAGTCCATGGGCGATATCTTACAAAGTATTATGTCTAGTTAAAAAAAAAAGAAAATCAAGCAAACTTCAAATAAATTTGAAGCCTCAAATAAGCTCCAAATAAATCCAAGCTTCAAAATAAAAAAAAACAAAAAAAAAATCCACATCATAAAATTTTCACTTCATTAGCGAGTGACTTGTCTTAAGCGAACGTGAGGTCCCCTAACTATCCACAAATTCCAAAGAGGCCTTACGCCACAAAATGAGCTTTGTTAAGTTTGTGCCCTTAAACAATTAACACTGGTGAGTCTGTCCGATCAGTAATAAAATGGATGGACAAGTTTTATACTTTGTACTTTAAACAAAGTAAGGCTTTGGTGTTGTGCCTATTTAAAACAACCATCACCGGTTTTGCCTATCTTTCCGGTTCTGCAAAAAGATCTGCAGGGTTTCTTCATTGTCCCTTAAACAATGGAGTGTCTAATGATGAAACCTCAAATAAAAAAAAATATAAGGAAATCGATCGCAAGACTATTTAAATTCTGAAGGCACAAAAAAAAATCTTGATTTGTCTTTTAACAAAATCACCGCCTAGGGATCGACACTTCAATAAGTTGTTCGAGAAGGCTTGAGGGGAGTGAGTAAGATTCCACCCACAATTAAACACCTTTGAGTGGAGAGATGAGAGATCCACAAAATGGCTTTGTTATTGTGCCATAAACAATCTACACCTATGAGTTCATCCTAAAGGTTTTCAAAATGATGAACGAGTTTTATATCTTGTGCTTCAAACTAGATATAGCCTTGTTGCTTAAGCCATAACTGGTGTGTTCATCCTACCAGTTTCTAAAAGGATGAACAGGTTTTATCTTGTACTTTAACAGGGTATGAGTCTTTCTTGTACTCTAAAAAAAAAAAAAAAAAAACAAACGCACTTCCGCATTTTAAAGCACTAGCGAATGTGCACGCTCACCACAAATCTTGCCTTTAAAAAAGTCCTCAATCACGACCCGTCAAAAGAGCATTCGCTTAAGCAGGAAATCTTGAGTCCGAGCCTACCGACCAATGCACTGTAGCCGACTTCATTGATGAATTGAACATCAAAAGTTCTAGCAAACATCGATCCTAGCAAGTGCTCCCCTGCTCAGATATTCTAATCACCAGTCGATACCATGTCGAGTGTTATGTCCAGTCGATCAGCGTAACATTCAGCCAGCCAGCATGCTATATTAGCTGACTAACGCTCAATCAATCAACGTACCATGTCTAGTGTCACAATTCAATCGGCACTTGTGACATATAGTTAGCTGACACACCAGATCTAATGCTATGTCTATCCAACCAGTGGATGCATCATGAATGGCACTACACAAGCACCAACCAATATCCTTTGCCACTTTGCTCAGCCAATACCAACACCGCTACAACATAGCACGAGTTTTCTCGGGGGCTCATACACTTACAGCACAACTCACGAGTTCTAACGCAAACCTTCCCTGCAAGGATGACCAAGTGCACACTTTCAGACAAACTATGGTGCTATAATACACACTTGTAGCACAAGTCACGATTCTACACCACTACCTTGACATAGTACCTTGACAATGCTAATCCATCTCAAACATCGCGATATTGTGTGGTACATGAAAATTCAAAACAATGAAATGAACATTGGCATATATATCTGCCACATATTGCAATCACATTGAGGGCATGAAGCTTCTCTGTAAACTTGGCTTTTGTTATCCATATAAAGCCACCTCCATAAAATGACTTTGTTAATGGTGCAGTAAACAACCATAGCCGAGAAGCTCTTCTTGTTGGCCTTCTAAAAAAAAGGGGGAGGGTGCATTGCCTTCTAAACATAATCAACGAACATGCCCGGTGCTCTACCTACCTATCTAGTGCCAGTCCATGCGTCATGCTCAAGTCAGCTAACACAATACTCAACCGCCAGCACAATAGCAGCCACCACCGACAACATACTCTAGCATTGCTTCATGTCAGCAACCAACATCTTTTAAATTTTATTAAAGTGTCATGCTCATGTTGCTAACACCTCATAGTCGGGGGGTAGTGCTTGAACACAATGTCGCCAGCCAGTGCACCGTGCCCCAACACAGTGTTGCTTCACTTTGTCAACCGATACCACCCCTGCACTGCATTATCTTATCAAACTGATAGCCAGCGCCATGCCCATGTTCACCTATCACGGCAATGCTCAATGGCAAGTGTGCCCTAAAAGTTTTGACACGACCACACCATCATGCTGATGCCGATAGTTGATGACAAGTTCGAACAATGCTCTGCTAAAGTGGTATCTTGCTCAAAGCATTGCCTTTGGCGAGTTCAATATTGTTAGTAGGCATTACACTATTTGCACTAATGATGTCACGCTCATACATAAAGGTATCATGCACAACACCACATCGTGCAAGCTCCATGCTACAGTAGTCACCATTTACTCTTATCAGAACGCCCATATTCAGGCATCTTGCTCAAATGGCGTTTAACTCAAGTACTATGTCGAACGCCATCACCATGCTCAAGTTCTGCTTTCCACATGTCCCATACAGACTACTATCATCATTTAGAAAGTTCACTCGGCATAAGCCCCAAGCTGGCCGCAAACACCATTCTATTAATGCATTTCACTCAAATATTATCATGCTCCAAGTATCACTTTACGCAAGTACCATACTGACTAGAAGCACCATCTTGTGTACACACCTCATCTAAGAGCTTTTAAAGATGATTAACACCACGTTCGAGCCTTGCCTTGCATAAGACCTGTATAGAGGCATGCACCACCGCCTACACCATAATGCTATAGCTGACAGCAAGTGCCGCTCCATTAATACTCTTGTGCCATGGTTAGTTGTCATTCTCAAGCGCTACTTTACCCCATTGACCATGCCAGTTGACGATGGACAAAAGAGTCCTGAAGTTATTTCGCATGCAAGCTAACTACTGTGTAGGCTTACCACGACACTTGGTCGAGTCAACTTTCTTTGAGATGTCACATCATGGTTCCACATCAACCCTACCATGTGATACGACTTAAAACCAAATCTTGCAATCATATGTTCTCGGTGACGCCTCAATTATCTCAGGATCACAACTTCTGTAGCCAACCCACGCCAAATAAGATAACGGTATGTTCCCATGATCAAGTCACTCACCTTCGATCTCACTTGGCGAATTAGACATGTCCCAAAAGCCAAACAAACCTTGATAACATTTCTTTTGCTATCGGTGTTAGCGAACGAGGTGGAGTCTCCTTAAACGAAGACTAGGATGACAGTTATCTAGACCAAGCTCGACTTAAGGTTCAGATCAACACATTGCTCCATTGCTCACATGCAGGGGGCACCACTCAGAATCGATGCCGCCAATGCATCATATGCCACTGCTCAGAGTCAATGCTGCCAATACATCATACATAGGGGGCACCACTCATGAGCAATGCCATCGGTACATCATTCGCAAAGGGCGTCGCTCATGAGCGATGCCATCAACACATAAAATGCAGGGGGCATGCTCAGAAGCAATGACACTCCATCACAACATATGCAGGGGGCACCGCTCAGAATCAATGCCGCCAATACATCATACGCATGGGGAACCACTCATGAGCAATGCCTCGGTATGTCATTCGCAAATGGCACCGCTCAAAAGCAATGCCATCGACACATCAAATGCAGGGGGCCTGCTCAGAAGCAATGCCACTCCGTCACAGCACATGCAGAGACACCGCTCAGAATCAATGCCGCCAGAGCATCAAACTCATGGGGCGTCACTCAAAAGCAATATCACTCCATCACAACACACGTAGGGGCACCGCTCTAAAAGCAATGCCACTAACACATAAAACACAGGGGGCACCGCTCAAAAGCAATGCCACAACCACATCACGAAAAAGGGCACCACTCTGAAGCAATGCCATTAACACGTAAAACACAAGGGGCATCGCTCAGAAGCAATGCCACCGCTACATCACGAACAGGGGACACCGTTCCGAAGAAATTATACCGCTTTTCTAACCACAACGGAGGCATTTTAAGGTGTACAACGAACACCACTTAAAGAAAATTGTTCGACATGCAAATATGCATGAATCCCATAATCTCGTGCAGTCTTTGACTCCACTCCATAGAGTCAAAATTGCCTAAGCTATCTTTGCTGATGGTATAATGCTGGTTCCACCAATAAAATGGCCAGCCATGTACAACATTCTCCAATTGCTTCTCGAGACTGAAGACCGTGCCAAATGATCGTCCCTTATCTCAAAAAAAAAAAAGTTGGACATGGGCATGAAAGACCCTTGGTCGGACTCATATAATCCAACAACAACCATTTTTTTCGATATCATCTCAAATCCATTAAACATCAAGCTACTCTCGTACATTTTGAAACTGACTTGACTACATTGAATTTTCAATCAAGCAAAATCAAACCTAACCGCATCGAGTCAGATACATATAATGTAACTATTTCATCCTTGACACCGGCTCGAATCCTTCGAGAACTCAGCTGACCTGGTGTATTCCAGATTGACCGGACACCATTGAGCGTTTAGTCAACTCAAGCCAAAACCAAGTTGTATTAGTTGGAAGGGTATAATCCAACTCAAGTCAAACCCAAAAGGAACCAAATAATCTCAAAGCGAATGAATCATGAATTCAAGACCAATAAAAGCATTAAATTCCCGGTCATAACACATAGGAACCTAAAAAAAAAATGCACGACAAAGTTCCTGAATGACCCAGAAAATTCCAAGCACTTGAAAACTTCAAATCGATCCTGAAAACCTCACAAATGTACCTAACCACCTAAAACTTTGCCATACACCACAAGACTGACAAGGATCATATATCCTAGTCTACACTTGAGACTTCGAATGGGCATAATGCCAAATATTCGAAGCGTCACACTTGACGAAAAAGGGACAATGAGGATCATACCTCCCGAACTTCATCTTGGAACCTGGATTGGCATGGGATTCACATTCAGACACAACTTGCATTTTCTTGGAACCTGAGTTGGCTTAGCACTTTAGACATGGAACCCAAAATCGCAAGCCTCCGGACCGAGATTGGCTATCATACTTCAAATCCAGTACCTAGACTTCATACATCCATGAGGCTAAACAACAATCAAGCTCACAACCTTCGAAAAATAAATACAATGACAACAACAAACAAACAAATCAAGAGACTAATAGGTACCAAAGCCCCAAGTCTTAAAAATACAAATTCTAAGAATGAGAAGCACTAACATCCAACCTTCATGAGACAACAAAGACCATGACCCTCAGCATTCAAGAGACGACAAGGACCATGACCCTCAGTCTTCACGAGACAACAAGGACCATGACCCCCAACCTTCACGAGACAACATGGAGCGTGACTCCCAGTCTTCGCGCAACAACAAGGACCATGACTCCCAGCCTTCACAAGACAACAAGGACAATAACTCACTGTCTCCAAGCCCAAATGTCGACACATAGACAACCATAACTCCCAGTCTTTAGAAGCATAACAAGGATCATAAATCTCAGTCTCCTAACCCTCAGTGCAAAGTTATAGAGATCAATGCTCAAAGGCAAAAGTACGCTGAACCAAGCCTTCGGATTAGCCTCAGCCTCGGTCCAGCGGGGGGCATTTGTTTTAGTCTAAAAATACGACAAAATATGTTGGTGCAAACCCAAATAAATGGATCGGTCGTAGCATTTATTTTTCTATAAAAATAATGCAACACAATAGAAAATTACATATTGAAAACATACAAAATTGTCACTGGCCTACCTTTATAGGTAATGAAGAATAAATAAATAAAAAAAAGATATGTTAAAAAAAAATAATGATAAAATAAAATAAAAGAAATAGAAAGATCAAATCTTCAATTTGGGCCGCATCATGAATTCCAATTCTCACTATTTTTTGTTGTTGTTGTTGTTTGAGCCCGTTAATAAGCCTTCAACCCATTTATATTGATTCATAATATATCAGACTTTACTATTTTAGCACGTTAAGCCTTCAAACCATTTAGTGCGCAGTTGTAACGGTGATTATATATTTTAGGCGAGCTGCACGCTTAAACCACTCTGACAATAAAACATGAGTTTAATGTCCATAATAATGCTTATCAATGTAAATAAAAGAAAATTGATCCTTTATTGCTAGGATTGCTCCTTGAACGATATATCATGCCCAAATGGCTCCTTGAAGTTTATGACCGGATTCAGATGATTTTTTTTAGTCGGCAACACAAATACAAATTAATTCAGGAAGATTTTCTATACGTTCATAAAACCATCAAGTAAAAAAAAAAAAAAGAATGAAAGGAGCATAATAAAAATATATATCTAAGTTATAAAAGCATGCATGATGCTCCTGGGATTATTAAAATGAAAAGAAAGCACACTGCCATAATGGTGCAAAAGAAAAAAAATAATATAATATGTCTTGTTACAGCGTGATGCAATTATGAAGTTGTCATCAGCATAGATTTTTTTTATTGGCTGAAATTGATCCTTTAAAGACAAATTCTTCACAAGTCACAGAGTATGGTCACATATGATTCAATACCATTAATAAAAAAATAACTGAAGCGTGTTCACCGCTATAGCTATAACGGTGTAATCCAACATAATGATATAGTTACAACAGTGATGCAAAATATCTGAAACTTAAAAGGTCACACGCCTGGCTGAATTAATTAGGGGAGCATGATCTTTGGCAACAAGCTAGCGCTTCTCTCCTGCGCTATAAAAGAACAACCAAAGAGAGACAAACACAGAGACAGACATACCGAGAGACAGAGTCAAAACTATACACAAATTAAAAATAGTGAGATTGAGAGAAAATAATACAAAAGGAGTATATTTCACATCCCCTGACAAGTAAAAAAAAAAAGATAAATAAAGGAGAAGGATTCTTGCATTGCCATTGAAGTGAATATTTTCTTTTCTTTCCTTTATCCTCTTATCTCTTCTCCCTTCTTTTTGGATTTTATAATATTCTAAAAAATAAATAAATTCACAAGATACACCTCACTGCCACTTCCGGACCCGAAGCACTCGGTGCGCGTAGGGTGCCGGTCGGGTACAATTACACAAACACTCGCTACTATCGGACTCGAAGCACTTGGTGCGTGTAGGGTGCCGGTAGGGTGATTCAATGGGCTCGAAACACTCGGTGGAGTAGAGCGCCAACAAAAAAAGGATCCGAAGCACTCGGTGCGCGTAGGATGTCATAATCATGCTAATGACGAGTGCGAATTAGGCAGAAATGCTGTCAAAATTCCCTCTTAATTAGACATGAAAATAATACTCAAATGAATCAAGTTAAGACCGAGATGCTGCTGAAATTTCAAAAAAATAAAAAAAGGAGTGTGCGGCTTTATTGTACAAGTGATGTTGGAATTATGACAAAACAAAGGTTACTGGAGTATATTAATCGAACCATATGAATTCACATATCAAAAGTTGTTTTCACCGTGTTACTAGGATGGTGCAAATAAGAGACATCAAGATTTCGTGGAATAAAAATATTCTATTAATATAGAAGCACAATCTTCTAAAAAAAATAGATCATGGTCTTCTGACGAATATTTATGTCACAGTTCAAACTCGCTTTGATAATGAATTAACTTTTCCACGGTGCTCTGCATAACAGAAAGTGATATAAGAAAATATGAAATAGATGCATATGATTTAAACACATGATTGATTTTACCTTACATTGAAAACAAGCCTGAATCAACATCAGGTTCATTTTTTTTGACGATCCTCATACACATGAAATATGCCAAAGTGACTAGAACATTAAAGGAGTTCCTTCTTGCTCAATCATAAACCGAGTGAGTTTATCCATGCAGAACTAAGCCTATCACACTTAATTACCTATATCCGCACCTGAACATAAAAAAAATAAGTCCGAGGCAAACCCATATTCAAAGACTCAAGTAATTCAAATCCAAGACAAACCCGATCGAACCCAAATCGACATCCAAGACCGAGCTAAAAAAAAATAAAACTAAAAAAAATGAGCCCATATCGAAGACTTTAGTAACTAAAGTCCAAGACACCTAATCTAAATAAGTCCAAAATTAAAACATGATTTCAAGTCAAACTCATGTTACTACAAAGCTCATACCAAATCTAAAATTCATACAACTCCCAAATCAAAACCAAGACCAAACCAAACCAAACCAAACCAAACCAAACATATCCAAATAAAACCAAATTCAAATCAATCCAAGAAAAATCAAGTTCAAACCCGAACAAGCCAAAACATAAACCAAATACAAGTAAACTCAAGTCAAACCAAATGCTTCCATGCCAATCCAAATAAAGGCTTGCACGCCATCAAAACCAAAGGCTTTCACGCCAACCCAAAATAAAGACTTCCACGCCACCCAAAACCAAATGCTTTCACACAACCCAAAATAAAGGCTTCCACGCCACCCAAAACCAAAGGCTTCCACGCCACCCAAAACCAAAGGCTTCCACGCCACCCAAACCAAAGACTTCCACGCCAACCCAAACCAAAGGCTTCCACGCCACCCAAATACAAAGGCTTCCACGCCAACTAAAGGTTTCCACGCCAACCAAAACCAAAGGCTCCCACGCCAACCAAAACCAAAGGCTCCCACGCCAACCAAAACTAAAGGCTCCCACGCCAACTCGAATCAAAGGCTCTCACGCCACATCAAACTAAAGGCTTCTGTGGCACCCAAATCCAAAGGCTTCCATGCCACCCCAACAAATACATAAGTTCAGCTAAAGCCCTTGCATGTAATAGGCACCCCAAGGGAAGGAAAACCCTACGGACACCACGGGCATATGATACGCCCTTGTCTAAACCCTCTGCGTCAGTCCGACCCGTAGGCTGTCGGAGTGTTCCAGACACCCACTCACGTAGTTCGGTGTCGCCCATAACATATATGTTCAGCTAAAGCCCTTGTATGAAATAGGCACTCCAAACAAAAGCCCTAGAATGACCCTAGGCACCCTCAAACCAGCTAAAGCCCTTGCATGTAATAGGCAACCCCAAATTAAACAAAAGCCCTAGTAAATACTAGGCATACACTGTTAGTATGCCCTTCGAGAGTTGAATCAGTACTGCCCCTCTGATTCAGTATCGCCCTCTCTTCTTGATTGCATTTCAGATACCCTACCCTAGTCATGTCATTTCGTCTAGCCCCTTAATCGGAGGTTCCTGGGTACTATCCAGGGTAATTAACGGCAGGGGCTTGCGCCTGCCGGAAGAAAAAGAATCCCCACAATCAAACAATAAGCTTCTTCCCCTTTACCTATTCGATGGAGGGAGTGTATCTGCAGAGACGTTCGCGCCGGTCTATACCAAAATAACAGGCCGACAAAAATGCCTCAACAACGCTGCGCAGCAGTTTTCAGAAAACGTGGTAGTTATTAAGAAAACAATTCATAAAATAAACATGGGCCACAATTAAAAACAACCATTGGACTTTGTTTATTGGGCCAAGTTCTATTTTTTCTTATTTGAATTAATACAATTAATCTAATTAATTGTAGTATCATATATAATTATTCCAAATAATTATATTTCTCATGTTCTTGTGGTGAAACCAATTTATTTATCATGTCATACATGTCAAATAAATTAATGAGCATTTCTAATTAACTTCTTGTTGGTGTGATCTTGTGGGATCTATGTCACATGGCAATGGAATCTGAAACTCCTTTCGATTCCATAAACTACAAGCGGCACCTAGCAATATGCATTGTAGTTACCCAAATAACACAGATGATAAGTACTATACTGTATCACGACCCCTAAACAACAATTGCCTCGTGTCAATTTCATGTCTCATGATATCATGAATAGATCCATGATAGGAACGTGTCATCCTTGCAAATCTACTCGTTTCTTGATTCTGAAATAATTCAGTAATTATGATTAACTCCTTAATCATATGTGCACATACTTGTATTATTTCATCAAGGGGCCCAGTGATATCATCACTCATTTACATGAGGGACATTGGTATTGTTGATAATTACTATCCCTCCATATGAGAGATACATACTGAGATAGAATCTGTATAACTGCTAGTTACGGACAGCGTTGGATAATACCCACGAATATGTATTCTCATGTGAGAGAAACAATCATCTCATACCTTAGAATTACAGACACAAATAAAACATTAATGACACAAACACAATCCATATTAAATGTTTTATTTTGGTCATGTCCAATCCCCTGATCTCCATCAGGTATCCATTTGATTAGATTGACAACTCCTTGTTACATGATCTGCAGAACATGATCATCATTTAATCCAAATGCTAATCTTATGCTGGTAATTAATGTTCCTTGTTAATTACCAATACTAGGGACACTTTAGAGTATTTATTAATTCCTGTATAGAGTTTCACAATTGCAAGTTCTCAACCCTAATGATCTATAAGTAATAAAATACTCGAGGAACAAAATGATAAACAAATCATCCAATTACATGAACAAAACTTAGAAAACAATCATCCTATGATTGGCTTTTAGATCACAACACTAACAATCTCCCACTTGAGCTAGAGCCAATCCCATATACGTCTCCATGCATAAAAGCTCTTAACAAGTGTAGCCTTACATAATCTCAAATCCACTCTCTAATGTATCTCATACCCATAGAGGCAGTGTGCATCGTATGCTTTGCTTGAGAAAACGGCTTTGTTAGCGGGTCAACTGTGTTGCCGTCCGTATCAACTCTGCAAACCTTTATATCACCTCGATTGATAATCTCTCGAATCAGGTGATACCTTCGTAAAACATGTTTGGATTTCTGGTGTGATCTTGGTTCTTTGGCCTGTGCAATAGCTCCATTATTGTCACAAAGGAGCTCTCAGGATCCGAAGAACTAGGAACCACTTCAAGCTTGGTCAGGAACTTCTTGATCCAAAATCCTTCCTTCGCAGCTTTCGAGGCCGCTATGTATTCAGCCTCGGTGGTTGAATCAGCTGTGGTCTCCTGCTTGGAACTCTTCCAGCTCACAGCACCACCATTGAGAATGAACACATATCCCGATTGCGATCTCATGTCGTCATGGTCGGTCTGGAAACTAGCATCGGTGTAACCACTTACAACGAGCTCAGATTCCCCACCATAGAGATGGAACATATCCTTAGACCTTTTGAGGTACTTTAGGATATTCTTGACAGCGGTCCAATGTGCCAATCCTGGATTAGCCTGATATCTGCTAGTCACACTTAACACGTATGACACGTCTGGGCGGGTGCATATCATGGCATACATGATAGAACCAATTGCCGAAGCATATGATACTCTCTTCATGCAATCAAGCTCAACAGTCATCGTAGGACACTGTTTCTTGCTTAAAGGGATGCCAGATGACATTGGCAAGAAACCTTTCTTGGAATCTTGCATGCTAAACCTTTTTAGCACTTTGTGAATGTACACACTTTGACTCAATCCTATGAGTCTCCTAGATCTATCTCTATAGATCTTGATGCCTAGAATATAGGCAGCTTCACCCAGATCCTTCATTGAGAACATCTTCATCAATGAAGTTTTCACAGAATTCAGAGAAGGAATGTCATTTTCAATCAGAAGTAATCCACATACAACACCAGAAAGGTGACTGCACTCCTACTTACCTTCTTATATACACAAGGTTCTTCTTCGCACTTGACAAAAATCAAACATTTTGATCTCTTTGTCAAAGCATTTGTTCCAACTCCGCGATGCTTGCTTCAGTCCATAAATGGATCTCTGAAGCTTGCAAACGTTCTTAGCATTATTAGGATCCACAAAACCATGAGGTTGTGTCATGTAGACATTCTCTTCTAAATCCCCATTTAGAAATGCAGTTTTGACATCCATTTGTCATATCTCATAATCATGAAATGCGGCAATTGCTAAGATAATCCGAATTGACTTAAACATAGCCACGGGCGAGAAGGTTTCATCATAATCAACTCCTTGAATTTGTTTAAAACCTTTCGCAACCATCCGTGCTTTGTAAGTAGTCAAGTTGCCATCCATGTCCGATTTCCTTTTGAAAACCCACTTGTTCTCAATAGGCGTAATCCCTACCGGAGGATCAACCAAGTTCCATACTTGATTGTCGTACATAGACTGTTTTCGGATTGCATGGCTCCTAGCCATTCTGCAGAGTCGGGACTCGCCATCGCTTCCGCATAGGTCAAAGGATCTTCAGTATCTAATACTGTCATCTCATGGAGCCCTAACCATCTTTCAGGCGGATGACTCACTCTTGCTGACGTACGAACAACAGGTGCTTGAGGTCCAAGAGCTTCCTCCACAACCCCTTGTGGATCTGCCTCTTGACCTTCTTCCACAACTCCTTGTGAAAATGATTCGTGGGACGGAGCTTGAACTTCTTCTGCAACTGGTTGCAAAATAGGTTCTTGTTGACTCCCACTAGCCTCTACATTCATGGGTGGGACAATGGGATCTAACCTGATCTCACTGTTAAGTGTTGCATCATGAACCTCTTCAAGTTGCACACTACTCCCACTACTTCTTCTTGAAAGAAACTCTTTCTCCAAGAACACAGCATGTCTGGCAACAATCACCTTGCTTTTAGACTGCTTATAGAAGTAATATCCCTTAGTTTCCTTGGGATATCCATTGAATAAGCACTTGTCAGATTTGGGTCATAGCTTATCTGATATCAACCGTTTGATATAAGCCTCGCAACCCCAAATTTTTAGAAAAGACATATTAGGAACCTTTCTATGCCATTTCTCATATGGTGTCTTTTCTATCGATTTTGATGGCACCTTGTTTAGTGTGAATGCGGCAGTTTCAAGTGCATAACCCCAAAAAGAAGGTGGTAAACTAACTTGGCTCATCATCGATCGAACCATGTCCAACAAGGTTCGATTCCTCCTTTCGGAAACACCATTCCATTGTGGCGTTCCAGGAGGAGTGAGTTGTGAAACAATTCCATACTCTTTTAGATAATCACCAAATTCGTTACTCAAGTACTCACCACCACGATCTCATCGCATGACTTTTATCTTTTTTCCCAATTGGTTTTCAACTTCATTGTTAAATTCTTTGAACTTTTCAAATGATTCAGATTTATATCTCAACAGGTAGACATAACCATATCTACTGAAGTCATCAGTAAACGTGACGAAGTATGAATAGCCACCTCTTGCACAAATGCTCATTGGTCCACACACATCCGTATGTATGAGTGCCAACAACTCATTTGTCCTTTCACCTCTCTTGGTGAAAGGCGCCTTAGTCATCTTTCCAAGTAAACAAGACTTACACACGTCAATTGACTTAAAGTCAAATTGACCAAGAAGTCCTACCTCTTGCAATTTCTTGATGCGTTTCTCATTTATATGACCTAAGCGGCAATGCCATACAAGAGTCTCACTCTCATGTTGGGCCTTGAGTCGTTTGTTATTAATGTTAAGGACTTGTTTATCCATTTTAAGCAAGTATAGACCATTCCGCACAGAAGAAGATCCATAAAACAAACCATTTCTATAAAAAGAACAACAGTTGTTCTCGATGGTAAACACAAAACCATCCATGTCCATACATGAAATAGAAATAATGTTTCTTGAAATAGAAGGAATAAAATAAACATGCTTAAGTTCAATTACAAGCCCACTAGGTAAAAACAACTCTACATTTCCTACGGCAACAGCTGCAACACTTGCACCATTTTCGACGCGGAGTTGTACTTCACCTTATCCTAGCATTCTCCTATCCTTTAGTGCCTTCATATTAGAACAAATATGAGCACATGAACCGGTATCCAATATCCAGTCTGAGATAGAAGTAGCAAGGTTAACTTCAACAACAAACATACCTGAAGAAGTTGGAACCTTTCTAGTCTTCTTATCTTCTAGGTACTTAAGGCAACTCCTCTTCCAATGTCCTTTGTTCTTACAGTAGTAACACTCAACATCAGAAGGGACTTTGGTCTTCGCCTTGGGAATACTCGAGATCTCCATCTGAGTTTTCCTTTAGCATTACCCTTTCGTTTGCTCTTGCCTTTGCCTTTCTTAACTTTCCTCCCTCCCTCTGAGACCGCAAGGACATGAGAAACTCCTTTCTTCATGTCAGCCTCTGCAGTCTTTAACATCCCATGCAACTCTTCTAGACTCTTCTCCATTCCATGCATGTGGTAATTCATGATGAATGAAGAATATCTCGATGGTAGAGAGTTCAACACGATGTCCGTGGCCAACCCCTTGTCCACGGGACACTCGAGCTTCTCTAGCTGCTCCACATAGCTCATCATCTGGAGCATGTGAGCACTTACGGAGGTAACCTCAGCCATCTTGCATCCCAGAAAATCCTTAGTCACATTGTACCTCTCAACACGAGCTTGCTCTTGAAACATTTTCTTGAGCTGGCTCATGATGATGTACGTTGATTTTGCCTCAAACTGCCTCTGCAATTCAGGGCTCATCAATGTAACCAAGAGGGAAGAAACATCAAGCTCGTCCTCTTCGTGCTTGGTGTACTCATCCTTATCTTTCTGAGTGGCTGTGCCACTTGGTTTGTTAGGGAGAGGTTTAGTTAAGACGTATTCTTTTTTCTCGCGCCTGAGAACAATTCTCAAGGTGCGATGCCAATCCATGAAATTTGAACCATCACTTTTCAATTTTTCCCTTTCCAAAAGAGAACGTAACGAGAAGGAAGTTCGACATGATCTACAAATAAGAAGGTTTGAGTTAAGTTCATACTTATGTGTTTTATTACCACAATAATAAAACTCTCACTACAATTATAAAATTTAAGTCCAATTTTGTAGCAGGTCCAAGATCCACATTTTCACTAAGACAAGCCAACGTCGGCATGGAACTTGAACTTAGCTATCTTAGGTAGGCAACCCCTTGCTAATCACAACCGGATGATTCTTGGTGTTTATCCAACCATCTTATGTTTGAATAAACTATTACCCAAGTCCCAAAACCGTTTTGGATTATCCTTGTCAAGTAAACCTCTCTCTATTTGGTTCGAACATGACCGTCATGCCCCACATCTCCGAAAAATAGAAAGTGATGCCTACTGAGTAGGTCCCATCAACTAACGATCGATAGTTTGATCTAGATAGAGAAAGAAGGGAATAACACTTAATTTTTCTGGACTTTTATTTAATTTTTAGGTAGTCGTGTGATTCATACACCCATACCTATCTTATGACTTTCATAGAATTTATATAAAATATAAACATAAAACATATCACATATGCTTTGTGAGTTTGTATGGCTCTTGCCAAAACACTTTCCGCAATCGTCGCTCCTTCCACCATCTCCATGGTCGAAGTCTCCTATTGAGCAACTTAATTACCTATGCCCTCCCAAAATCTACTTAGAACTATTCTAATAGAAATTGAAATTACATTTAAAATTTCCAATCCTAAATGTAGTAGGCATGCAAGCCTTGAATGAATTACATGAGAAGCAAATTAACATCCTTGCTTATTTAATTAATAAAATTAATTAATATCATGGGGCACCAAAGGCCGCATTACAAGCATTCACACAAGGCATTGAAATCATGAGCCACACAAACCCACTCTTCGCTGCAAAACAGAGTTAGCTTTGGTGCAACAATTGCACACATGCACAAACAATTCATGCATTCTTATTAATCCATTAATTCCCAACATCATAACTGAAATTTCATATTTTGGGATTTAATTGACTAATATTATTTGGAAATTTGGCCAAAATCAATCACACATAAGCCCTATGCTCTGATACCACTGTTGGGTTTTATGGTACTTAAGGCAGCGGAATTTCAAAAATTTTTACAAGAAAAGTACCAAAAGAGATCATCATGTGCGATTGAAATCAAACCAAAATCAATTTGCAAATCATCAAACATCATACCTTTGTTTCTTGTCTCCAAACAAGAAAGGAAGGTCATTGAGATGTAGGGTTGTAGCCTCCACCTCCTTGTTGATGCTAATGGTGGTTGATGCCTTGCAGCACCTTGGTGGTCGATGTGTGCGTGACCTAGAATGCTTTGCACCAAGATGAGACTCCAAAGTAGAAGTCATCCACGGTATCTACCAAGAAATTAATTAGAAACCAAATATTTCTCTTGCTAGAGAGTACTAACTTGGTTGCTCCTTAATCCCTATCCTTCAAGAGAACTAGATCTTGATCTTTTAAGGTTTGTGGGTTCTCAACACATGAGAGATGAAACAAAAGAGAAAAAGAGAATTCTTGGTAGAACTTCAACTCTAAAAACGAAATCACTCTCAAAAGGAATGAGAGGAAAAATATATATAGCAAATAAGGAATGTGATTTCTGTTTCCTAAACTAACCCCATGTTCTACCACATTTTTTACCATGATCTAATTGGAATTTGGCTTCCCTCCAGAGAGGCAAAGTTCTAGATCTTTCTCTTACCCCTCCAGAAAGATATAGAATGCCCAAAACCGACTTCGTACGAGGGAGATATGATCAAAATAATAAACGTGTGCAGCAGTTTGCAGAACATGGCAGTCCAAATTAACCACCACGTTCTACCACGTTTTTGACCACGATCTAATTCGATTTTTGCTTTCCTCTAGAGAGGAAAAGTTCTAGATATTTCTTTTACCTTTCCAGAAATATATAGAATGCCCAAAATCGATATCGTATGAGGGAGATATGGTCAAAATAAAAAACACTGCGTAGCAGTTTTCAGAAAATGTGGTAGTTATTAAGAAAACAATTCATAAAATAAACATGGGCCACAATTAACAACAGCCATTGGACTTTGTTTATTGGGTCAAGTTCTATTTTTCCTTATTTGAATTAATACAATTAATCTAATTAATTGTAGTATCATATATAATTATTCCAAATAATTATATTTCTCATGTTCTGGTGGAGAAACCAATTTATTTATCATGTCATACATGTCAAATAAATTAATGAGCATTTCTAATTAGTTTCTTATTGGTGTGATCCTGTGGGATCTATGTCACATGGCAATGGAATCTGAAACTCCTTTCGATTCCATAAACTTCAAGCGGCACCTAGCAATATGCATTGTAGTTACCCAAATAACACATATGATAAGTACTATACTGTATCATGATCCTTAAGCAACAATTGCCTCGTGTTAATTCCATGTCTCATGATATCATGAATAGATCCAAGGTAGGAACGTGTCATCCTTGCAAATCTACTCGTTTCTTGATTCTGAAATAATTTAGTAATTATGATTAACTCCTTAATCATATATGCACATACTTGTATTATTTCATCAAGGGGCCCAGTTATATCATCACTCATTTACATGAGGGACATTGCTATTCTTGATAATTACTATCCCTCCACATGAGAGATACATACTGAGATAGAATTTGTATAACTGCCAGTTACGGACAGCGTTAGATAATACCCACGAATATGTATTCTCATGTGAGAGAAACAATCATCTCATAACTTAGAATTTCAGACACAAATAAAACATTAATGACACAAACACAAACCATATTAAATGTTTTATTTTGGTCACGTCCAATCCCTTGATCTCCATCAGGTATTCATTTGATTAGATTGACAACTCCTTGTCACATGATCTGCAGAACATGATCATCATCTAATCCAAATGCTAATCTTATGCTGGTAATTAATGTTCCTTATTAATTACCAAGACTATGGACACTTTAGAGTATTTATTAACTCTTGTATAGAGTTCTACAATTTCAAGTCCTCAACCCGAATGATCTATAAGTAATAAAATACTCAAGGAACAAAATGATAAACAAATCATCCAATTACATGAACAAAACTTAGAAAACAATCATCCTATGATTGGCTTCTAGATCACAACACTAACACTAAAATATCCATTTATTATAGTTAGACCCCTAGCAAAACTATGCAATAATTCCTTTTATGAATGAATACTTGGAATTGTGTGTAATCATGGTACTTGTGACACAAAAATATTTAATTTTCAGAAAAATAGAAAAAAATAGAAAAAAAATCAGAAATGAGAAAAATAAAAAAAAATAGAAAAATTCAGAAAAAAAGAAAAAAATAGAATAAAAGATGGAGGATAAAAAAGAGTACGGGTGCCTACACAAGACTGGTTACCAATAGGCTCGACAAAACCTCCCAAATTTTAATTTTGTGCATATTTATTTTTTCGAAAAAGTCACAAGTACCAACACACTTAATTGTCATACTTTGCTCCAATCAATTGGGAAGGAAAATCAAAATTTATATCATTAGAATTCCTATTGATTGGAAGGGATCCGTTTATAATCGAAGGAAAAATTAATACTCTCAAATTTTTTTAAAAGATATTTGTGAAGTAAATTGTTCGATAATAATTTTTCTAAGGAATGCACAATGAGGTCAATTATGGGGTGAATAAATTGTTCAAGGGAGAGGTCATGAATATTTTTGAAGTTCTAAATTTTTAAAGTCATATCAATTGTACCAAGCCCAAGTTCTAGTTTAATTTAAAGCAATACCTTGAGATTGTATGGTTTAACCTAGACCGGACTTTTGACTAGCTAGGATGTCGTTGCTTGAGGACAAGCAACAATTCAAGTTGGGAGGCGTGATCAGAATCAAAATGATGATGAAGTACGTAGGATTTTGGCTTAGGTTTTGCATATTATCTCACACTTATGTTTAATTAATTAGAGAAAAAGGCTACTGTCACCCTTCATTATGTTTTATTGCAGAAAACATATTTTGGGACTATTTTACATCAAATGAAGCAAGAATCGGATCAATCGGATAAGCGACGCTCATCGACTAAGGCTCTATTACGGCCCGTATTGCCTGATACGGACCTAGCCGGATACGGACCAGGAGATAGCACAATACGCATTAAACCCTTTAGGGACACGGTCTCAATACAGACCGTATCACCTAATACGGTCCGTAACCAAGGTGCCCTTTGGGGAATAACTACTGACAGCTGTATCCAGATCATGTTTCTTAGCCTTCACTCAACTCCAGATGTCCCCTCACTCCTATATAAGCACCTTGGACACATTCAACTTGTATTTTATTTTTAAAAGCCTATATTACACTTAAAAACAAACTAGTCGGTCGGCACTTCTTGAAACAGAATAGAAACTTATCTTTGTAATTTGGGTTAGATTTGATTAAGTGAGAAAGAGAGGAGTGATTGTAACAATGCCGTTCCGCGGCTAAGTTCTTTTCTTAGGTTCTAGGCAGTAAACCTTGTTACTCATGATGCTTTGATATATATATTTTCCGTTGATTATGATTTCTTGTTGTTTAATTGAAATGCTTTTGTGATTTATTATCCCTTCATCTAATATCGATGATCTAGTTTAATCCGTTAGGGTAGTGACAGTGCTTTAATGATAAGAGAAATTATGTTGCACGAGTTAGCCTCATTGGGAGTCATTAGATTTATGTGAAGAAAACCTTAGCGGGGAAACCATAAATCGGAACAACAAAACGCGAACCAAGTTCTATCATTTGCGTAAGATAATTCGCAGTGATCTGTGTAGTAACTTGTGTATTTAGAGATTTGTCACTTGCGTAAGATAACTCGCAGTGTCCTATGTAGAATCTCGATGGAAGATCTGTCATTTGCGTAAGATAATTCGGAGTGTCCTATGTGGTGTCTTCCATAAAACAACAACAGGAAATCAGACCCGACAAAAGTAGAATATCAAAGTGGATTGAGTAGCAATGGTGTGCCGAAACCCTAGGAACTATCATCTCTATTTTTATTTTTATTACTTTTAATTATTGCACATTGATCACAACTTCATCTCTCAAATTTTCAGATTTCGTCTAGCCTTTCGAAAGATTGTGATTTGATCGCTCAAGACTCTGAACCAATATTTCCTGTGGATCGACCTCGATTATGTTAAACAAATTAATATGTGTATAATTTTAAATTCAATAATTTAATCTCATCTTTATTTAAAGAAAACACTATTTCATGTTTGATTGGTGCATATCAAATTTGTCTTGATAGCATATATATAATAGGGATCGACTAGCAGTCCCCCCCATTCAGTCCCCTAAACGCCCCCCTAACGGTCAAAGTACAACTGTCAGACATCTATTCAACATACATTAATTCACATACAAAATGGAAAGTATTCATACCTGATCACTCAAAAGAGAGCAATGTTTCTTTTAATATTTATAAACTCGGAAATGCTATCGGTTCGGACTGCAAGCGCACAATCCTATCGAGTAGTATATTCGAGGTCGATCCACAGGGAATATTGGTTCAATGCTTTGAGCGATCGAATCACAATCTTTCGAAAGGCTAGACGAAATCTGAAAATTGAGAGATGTTGTTGTGATCAATGTAAATTAGGAAGCAATTAAAAGTAATTAAAATAAAGATAGAGATGAGGATTCCTAGGGTTTCGGCACACCATTGCCACTCAATCCGCCTTGACAATATATTCCTGTTACGTCTGATTTCCTGTTGTTGTTTTATGAAAGATAACCACATAGGTCACTGCGATTTATGTTACGCAAGAATGACAGATCTTTCATCGAGATTCTACATAGGACACTGCGAGTTTCCTTACGCAAATGACTGATCTCTAAAAACCCCCAAATTACTACACAGATCACTGCGATTTTCCTTACGCAAGTAATGGAATTTGGTACGCGTTTTGTTGGTCTGGTTTATGGTTTCTCCGCTAAGGTTTTCTTCACATAAACCTAATAGATCTCAATGAGGCTAATACATACAAATAGTTTCTCTTACCATTAAAGTACTGTCTCTACCCTAACGGACTCAAACTAGATCATTGAAATTAGATGAAGAGATAGTAAATCACAAAAGCATTTTGTTACAACAACAAGAAACCATAATCAACAGAAATATATATATCAAAACATCAAGAGTAACAAGGTTTACTGCCTAGCCTTAAGAAAATGAACTTAGCCGCGAGACGGCATTGTTACAAGCACTCCTCTCTTCTCACTTTAATAAAATCTAACCCTAATTACAAAGATAACTATTCCTTCTGCCCAGGGGCCTTATATAGGAGTTGAGGGACGTCTGGAGGTTGAGTAGGGGCTAAGAAACTGATCTGGAAAGAGCTGTCGGCAGTTATTCCCCAAGGGACGCCTTCGGATACGGACTGTATCAAGTGATACAGTCCGTATTAGGACCTTGACGGTTAGGGTTTAATGCTTCCAGCGCTATCTCCTGGTCTGTACTAGGCCTGGTCCGTATTAGGCAATACGGACCGTAACAGGGACTTCGTCGATAAGCGTCGCTAATCCGATTGACCCGATTCTAGCTCCATTTGGTGTAAAATAGTCCCAAAACCTGTTTTCTGCAATAAAACATAAAGAAGGGTGACAGTAGCCTTTTTCTCTAATAAATCAAAGATAAGTGTGAGAAAATATGCAAAACCTAAGCCAAAACCCTACGTAAATCATCATTATTTTGACTCTGATCACGCCTCCCAACTTGAATTGTTGCTTGTCCTCAGGCAACGACATCCCAGCTGGTCAAAGATCCGGTCTAGGTTAAACCATACAATCTCAAGGACTTGTTTAAAATTAAATTAGGGCTTAGGTTTGGTACAATTGATATGACAATAAAAATCTAGAACTTTAAAAATATTCATGACCTCTCCCTTGAACAATTTATTCACCCCATGATTGACCTCATTATGCTTACCCTAAAAAAATTATTATCGAACAATCTACTTCCAAATATCCTTAAAAATGAGAGTATTAATTTCTCCTTCGATTATAAATGGATCCCTTCCAATCAATAGGAATTCTAATGATATAAATTTTGATTTTCCTTCCCAATTGATTGGAGCAAAGTATGACAACTAAGTGTGTTGGTACTTGTGACTATTTTTGAAAAATTAAATATGTACAAAATTTAAAAATTGGGAGGTTTTCTCGAGCCTATTGGTAACCAGTCTCCTCCATGCTGTTTCTGATTTCACCAACCTCTTGGTGAATTGTTGAGATGTTTTGCTCCATCTTCCGGGTAGTTTCGGTTGTTGTCAGGTTGAGCTCATTGAAGTTGGAGTTCATCCAATCTACCATTTGGATGAACTGATCATACTCGGCTGTAGGGGCATCAGATGGTGTCGCCCCTGAAGACTCGGCTCTAGCCACCGATGTGCCTGCCTCCCTATATGCATCAAAAGGGGGCTCCTCCTCTCCTCTTTGCTGTCGATCGATGTTAGCCTGATTTTGCATTGCGTGTTGGCTCTCGATTACGTCGATGTAATCCTGAGGAGGCTCATAAGACGGGCTCGCGTGGCGTGCCATTTTCCATGAGGCCCTACTGCGGAGATTGAGATGTCGGAAGGGAAATTGGAGGATTCCCTTCGGTGAATTGTAGAAGTAGGGATCTGGGTAGTGGCCGGTGACAAATTTCATGGCTTGGAGGCATGACATGTCGATTTGTGTGAGCCCGCTTGCCTCTTTGAGATGATCGATCTGCAGAGCGAGATGGTTGGCCAAGATCGTGGCCACGAACCCGATGGAGGTTTTTCCACCCTTTTTCTTGGCGTGGGCGACCTCACGGATTTGCTTGCAGAGGAGATGGCCGAGGTGAGGTCGCACCGGTGTAGGCTCGATCATGCATTTGAGGAGATAGAGCTCGGGTAACGTCACCTTGGATGAACTCTCGCCTCTCGCGAAAATGGAATTGGCAAGGATAACTTGCAAGAGGCAAACTTGGGGATGGATGATTCTGCTTGCCGGTCGAGTTGTGTTTTGGTTGTCTTCGGTGATGCTGTACCAGAACTCTCGGTAGTCAGAAGAATCAGAAGTGCCATCGTTGGTGAGGTTGAAGATGGCGCATAAATCATCCATGGTGACTATGTACTGCTCGCCAATCATCTGGAAAGAGATGGAGTCTTCATTGTATCTGAAGGTTGCAAGGAACTCCCTCGTGAGCACCTTGTAAATTTTAACTCCTTTGATCAGTTGGAGGAATTGCCAGAGGTGGATGCGGTTTGCGAGCTGCTCGGTTTGTGCAAGGAGGCCTAGTCGCTTGAGTGTCTCCGTGTTGATGGACTTGTGGTATATGACCTCCCTTGCTTTCATCCTCTCGTAGCTTTGTCTGAATTATGGATACGAGAAGACGGGTTGGTACTCGGTTGCTTCCTTCATCGACTCATCGGAGTCCTCTTCCTCAAGACCAAAATCCCTAGGGTTGAATTCCTCCGGGTCATAGTCCGCATCTGAGACTGGTGTGTCTCTGATTGATTGCTGGGCGTCGGAATGAGAGGATGAATGGTTGGAGGATTGTGGTTGCGAACCGGAGGACCGGGAGGATCGGCTAGAGGAGCTCTGCGGTGAACTACTCGGGCCGGCACTTCCGAGGGCTTTCTTAGCGCTCCTTGTAACTGCCCCTAAAATATTTTTCATTTTCGGGGCCATTTGCTCAAATTTTAAGTCTCTGTTACGGACTGTATCGGTCAATACGGTCTTAATACGGACTGGTTAGCTGGTAAAAGTTGACAAAGTACAGGACTGAATACGGACCGTATTAAAAGGTACTTCTGGAAAGACTAAGTGCTGGTTCTAGTAAACTATTACGGACCGTATTGGGTTAATACAGACCGTATTATACTGGTAAAAATTGGGAAAATTAACAGAAACTAATTTTTTTTTTGTGATTTTTGTTGATTTTACGAAATAAAACCTAATTACCTAAATTGATGTAACAGAGATTAAGTTAAAACAAATGCAAAAATGATTTTTAAATTTTGAAATTGAAATAGGGTTTAGAAAAACCGAATTTAGAGGAGACTCGAGAGGCCGTCGGATACAGACCTGGTACGGTCCGTATGAGGGTTGAGGCGCGGAGAAGGAGGTCGGCGGCGGCTTCAATGTTGAAGGAGATGAGGTTGGCGACGGAGATCGGTGGCAAAAGGAGGTGCTTGATTTCGGGTGAGAATGGAAGAGGGAGAAAGAGAGGAGATGGAGGTGTTACACCGAAAAGGTATAGTACAAAGTTTCAGTACAGCAAGCTGTACCTTTTAACCTTAAATACACTTCTGGTTCAGACTGCAAGTATACAATCCTACCGCGTAGTATATCGTCGGGTATCGATCACAGGGACGGTTCAAATGTTATCCGGACTCTACTTAGGTTAATTAAAAACTAGAAGTTGGAAAGGTTGATTTTGGTTGTTTATGTTTCCTACAGATTCGAGGTAATAATAAAGTGCAAGAAAGAAGATTAAACTGGTTTTAATCAATAATAAAAAGCGTTCCCAGGGTTAAGACTTCATCTCAGTTTTGCCCTCTGACTGTCCTGTCCGGGCCGTGTCATTTCTTACACGGGCGGTATCAGTTTACACGGGCCGTGTCATTTCGCTACACGGTCCGTGTCAGACTCGGGTTAATGCAGCAGCTATTGCTTCTTTGTATCGTTCCTTTGTGTAGGGTTCTACTGACCGGACCTAATGTTTCTGGACCTCAACTCCCGTTTGTTGGTTCATTAACTTGGTACGGAAACTGCAATATATGCCCTCGTCGGGTTCTAGACCTCAACTTTCGTATGTTGGCCCCTACTACCTAGTTGCTTGATTGGTATACTAAAGGCAACTCCTATCCGCCGATAGAGAGTAACTTTCACCTTCCGGTTACTACTTGGTTTCACCTCCCGGATCACAAATCCTACCTCATGTACTTAGTTTGGTTGAGAGACGTTAAAGGGTTCTAATGCCTTCTAGATGTGATCATTCATCTAGTAGCAAACCAATATAAGTCAAACACTACAATCTAAGCAATTAAAATACTACACAATCAATCAAACACAAATTTCAATACAAAGATTCAATAACTAGCATGCAAGACAAAACATTCGATTACATCAAAACCCTAGAAACAAAGTAAATTACTCACTCATGGTTCTAAAACAGCAAATACAAATAAAGATAGAGTTGATCATGACAAAACCCAAAGTGCAAAGAAGATCAATCGAAAACTCGCGTATTTCGCTTCTCCAATTCGCCTCCAAGCTTAGCCGCCAAAGACAAACCCTAGAACGTGCTCTCCTGTTCCAGAATTGCCTTCCCTGGAGAGAAATCCCGATTATATGCTCAATTGGTCGACCTTCCATCAATAGCCTACTTTCCAGATTTCTGGATCTGTTTCCGGATTTGCTTGACACGGGCCGTGTCAAATCTTGTCCGGCCCGTGTAACTTGTGTTCCTTCGGTGGTCGAGTCAGCAGTTGTTTGTGGTCGGATCAGTGGTCGAGTCGAGGTTGACACGGGCCGTGTAGAATGTGACACAGGCCGTGTAGAGACTTCAGAATTCCAGATTTCTCCTCGATTTCGCCCGAATCCTGCAAAATAAGAATAAACTTGCAGCAGTACCATATTCTAAAGATATTCAATGAAATACAACTGATTTAATAGATTTAAACACAGGTTTGGTACAGAAATTGGTCGGAATTATAGGTCAAATAACGAGACATCAAATTCCCCCAAGCTTAAATCTTGCTTGTCCTCAAGCAAAGATCCATACTTAGGTACCGGGTTGGACTCTAATCTTACCTAAATGCAAGTTAAGTTCCTAAATGTGAAAATTTACATGAGTTGCTTTAATCAAAAACCTCGAGAATCCTTTTGGTATAATTTGGATTTTCCTTGATCAATTTTGATTCACCACACAAATTGACTAATCAAACTTCAAATTCTGAAATGTTTTAATATTTGGAATGCTAATTACCCGAATTGATCAATATTTCATTCTTTCATTGAATCTATGCCCTCATTGTGGTGATTTTTTTCCTTTTTAACCCCCCCAAGCTTGGGACAAGCTTAGGTTAGAAAGTCGCGGATTTCATGTGTTGATATATGCAAGAGTTTTTGAAAGTTTTAGAGCTCAAAGGCATCCCGCCGGATTGTGCCAGTACTCTTTTTTTTTTCTAAATTTGGGAGACGAGCTCAAAGGCGCCCAACAGGACTTATTGCCAGTACTCTTATGTTCTCCATCTTTTCATTTATTTCATCACTTTTTTATTTTTCGCATACACCATGAATACACACATCCAATGGTATTCATTCATACCAATGGATATCCCAATATTTCTTTATTTTAAATCCCCATTTCCCTATTTAAAAGGCACAGTTCGGTTTCAAAATGGTTTTTCAATACAATTCAAGCTTTCATCTTTTCAATTTCTCAAAACATCCCATCTTAAGCAGTTCTTTGATCAATTATGGGGTTATTTCCAATTCTCAAGGTAATCCAACTCACAAACAAAAGTTTTCAAACAAGTCCCTAATCCTAGCAATCACACAAATTTATCACCTAAAATGCAAAAAAAATTGAAAAATAAACATGTCTAAATGCAGATACAGTTTTCTTCTATTCCACCCCCCCCAAGCTTGAATGAAGCATTGTCCTCAATGCTTGAATTTACACAAGGAAAAAGTAAATAGAAGAAAATATGGAAACTTACTAGATGGTGAGCGAGGGATGAGGCGGGGGCGCCTCACTGGTTGGTGGGAGGTGGATCGGGTGGCACTGGGGGGAGCACCCACTTCTGAGGTACAAGGACAACGCGATCAAACTCTTGCATCAGAAGAATCCACAAGATTTCTTTTAAGTCTTTGATCGAGCACCCGATCGCGCCTTTGTGAGCTTTTAATTTCTCCAAGAGCGTAGCAGTCCGATCAGGTTTAAGATCTGCACTTATGATCACAAGACAAGATTTATCTGGGTCCAGGAACTCGTACCTGAGGTGAAGAGGCTTGAGCTCAGGAGTCAGCCACTCTGTCTGAGTCTTGATGCGGGTCGCATCAAGTGGAATGGCATCGCGTGCTGACCTATCCGACTCACTTCCTTTGGTCTCCAGATCCTCAGACCATGGCATGCGGGTCGCATCAGGTTCTTCCAGGTTGTCAGCCTCCTTCAACGCGGCCCGCGTGTCAGTTACGCAGCCCGCGTTCACATGTTCTTCAGGTGGTGATGCGGGGCGCGTGTCCTTGATGCGGCCCGTGTGCAGTGCGGTCTGGTTTGTTGGCTGGGCTGGTCCTTCGCATTCTGGCTGAGCTGGCAGAGGTTGGCGTGAGGCGACGATGTGGCTCAACTGCTCCAACAGCTTGTTTTGAGCAGCCATCTGAGTTTGTTGAGCAGCCATCTGAGTGGACATGCTCTGCATCTGTTCCCACATCATCTGGTTCATCTTCCCTTGCTCGTGTATGAAGTCGATCTCAGCGGGATCAATGTACGGCTCGGGTGGATCGGATTGAAATACGTAATTGCTCGAGTTATCGAACGGTGCAGTGTCGTAGCAATAGCCATCCTGCTCCGGTTCCTCATCCCAATCCGCCAGTGGGCAATACTCGTAAGAGTGTCTCCTGTCCCCACACATGACACATGGCTGTGGTTGTTGTTCGACAGACTTCACACTCAGCTTGTCCACCGCCCTCTGGATGGCCTCTTCTAGCTCGGCAGCTCTAGCATATAGAGCTGCGATCTGATCAGCTTTGGATCGGTCACCTCCTCCAGCTCGAGAACTGTCGCGGCCATACCAATGTCGGTCTGTCGCCATGTCGTACATCAGATCCATGGTGTCTTGAGCTCCTCAGATTGTAGTGTGGTTCCAGCTTGCTCCTGTGATAAGAGAACAAAAAATAAAAATAAAAAGAAAAAAAGAAAAGAAAAAGATACAAGTTAAAATCTAGATTAGTTAAAATAAGCAAAAATCCAGAAAAATAAATGATGCCGTCCCCGGCAACGGCGCCAAAAACTTGTTACACCGAAAAGGTATAGTACAAAGTTTCAGTACAGCAAGCTGTACCTTTTAACCTTAAATACACTTCTGGTTCAGACTGCAAGTATACAATCCTACCGCGTAGTATATCGTCGGGTATCGATCACAGGGACGGTTCAAATGTTATCCGGACTCTACTTAGGTTAATTAAAAACTAGAAGTTGGAAAGGTTGATTTTGGTTGTTTATGTTTCCTACAGATTCGAGGTAATAATAAAGTGCAAGAAAGAAGATTAAACTGGTTTTAATCAATAATAAAAAGCGTTCCCAGGGTTAAGACTTCATCTCAGTTTTGCCCTCTGACTGTCCTGTCCGGGCCGTGTCATTTCTTACACGGGCGGTATCAGTTTACACGGGCCGTGTCATTTCGCTACACGGTCCGTGTCAGACTCGGGTTAATGCAGCAGCTATTGCTTCTTTGTATCGTTCCTTTGTGTAGGGTTCTACTGACCGGACCTAATGTTTCTGGACCTCAACTCCCGTTTGTTGGTTCATTAACTTGGTACGGAAACTGCAATATATGCCCTCGTCGGGTTCTAGACCTCAACTTTCGTATGTTGGCCCCTACTACCTAGTTGCTTGATTGGTATACTAAAGGCAACTCCTATCCGCCGATAGAGAGTAACTTTCACCTTCCGGTTACTACTTGGTTTCACCTCCCGGATCACAAATCCTACCTCATGTACTTAGTTTGGTTGAGAGACGTTAAAGGGTTCTAATGCCTTCTAGATGTGATCATTCATCTAGTAGCAAACCAATATAAGTCAAACACTACAATCTAAGCAATTAAAATACTACACAATCAATCAAACACAAATTTCAATACAAAGATTCAATAACTAGCATGCAAGACAAAACATTCGATTACATCAAAACCCTAGAAACAAAGTAAATTACTCACTCATGGTTCTAAAACAGCAAATACAAATAAAGATAGAGTTGATCATGACAAAACCCAAAGTGCAAAGAAGATCAATCGAAAACTCGCGTATTTCGCTTCTCCAATTCGCCTCCAAGCTTAGCCGCCAAAGACAAACCCTAGAACGTGCTCTCCTGTTCCAGAATTGCCTTCCCTGGAGAGAAATCCCGATTATATGCTCAATTGGTCGACCTTCCATCAATAGCCTACTTTCCAGATTTCTGGATCTGTTTCCGGATTTGCTTGACACGGGCCGTGTCAAATCTTGTCCGGCCCGTGTAACTTGTGTTCCTTCGGTGGTCGAGTCAGCAGTTGTTTGTGGTCGGATCAGTGGTCGAGTCGAGGTTGACACGGGCCGTGTAGAATGTGACACAGGCCGTGTAGAGACTTCAGAATTCCAGATTTCTCCTCGATTTCGCCCGAATCCTGCAAAATAAGAATAAACTTGCAGCAGTACCATATTCTAAAGATATTCAATGAAATACAACTGATTTAATAGATTTAAACACAGGTTTGGTACAGAAATTGGTCGGAATTATAGGTCAAATAACGAGACATCAGGAGGGGAAGAGAATAGGGAGAGAGAGGAAGAGAGGGGTTAAGGAGTTAAAACGAAAATATTAACGGTTATGAGACGAGATTCGCGCGGGATTTCAAACGTCTCTTCTTAACGGGTTCGCATCTCCCGGATTAACTCTTATTACGGATCGTATCAGCCAATACGGTCCGTATTGAATCCGTTATGCTTACCCAGTAACCGCTAAGTTTTTAACTCCTTTGAATACGGGCCGTATCAGCCAATACGGGCCGTATTCACCACTTATTTCCTGTCTTCTTACTCTATTGCCCCCGTATCCATTGGTAAGATCGTATCAGCCAATACAGGTCGTACCAGAGAGTATTTTTTCATCTTTCGAGATGTCTTTTAATCAAGCCTTTCCTCTAGTATGCTTACCTGATCATAGGAAAAAGGTGGGTATGAGTTGTTTCTTTGTTTAAGTCCTAATTAAACTAAAATAAATAATTGTAAGAAAATGTAAAAGTGGCCTTGGGTTGCCTCCCAAGAAGCTCTTGTTTAAAGTCGTTAGCTTGACTTTGTGTCGTATCAGTTTCTTCCAGATGTCCTCCCGCCAATGCAAGTGGGTTGCTTGTCGGGTGGTTCACCTTCAGCGTCTTCTGTGGTCTCATCATCATTGCCCTTCTCGAAGAAGTCGGTTGGCGTTTGGGGTCCGGGGTCGAATGCCAGACTCACACCGAGTACTACTTCAACCTCATCCAGTCTTTGAGAAATTGCATCGAGTTCTTCGCGTAGGTTTTTGATTAATGCAAGGGCTAAAAGAGGATAATTCCTGTTGTTTGCGATATTAGGGCTCTTGTTCAGATCATCGGTCTGTGTTATCACGGAGGTTGGATGGATCTGACCGTCATCTTGTACAATGAACAATCTCTCCATTTCTGCTTCGTACATCATTTCCTCGATGTCTTGAAACTCATCCACTCGCAATTCATCATTGCCATACTCGTCCGCTATTTCCAAATTGTAGACAAGATTTATGTCAGGTGGGACTTTAGTTTCATTCATGTTGAAGATCATCTTGTTCTCGCCAACATTGAGTGAAATCTTCCCATTCCTAACATCAATCATTGTCCCACATGTGGCGAGGAATGGCCTTCCAAGGATGATCGGAATCTGCTCATCTTCTTTCATATCAACTACCAAAAAATCTGCTGGTATCCAGAATTTACCGACTTTGATTGGGATATCAAGCAACATTCCTTCAGGATATCGAATTGATCGGTCAGCTAGTTGCAATGAAATCCTTGTTGGTGATAGGTCTCCACATTCCAATTTGTCAAATACTACCTTAGGCATCAGACTCACACTTGCTCCTAGATCACGTAAAGCTCTCTTAAAATCGGTTGTGCCAATGGTACATGGTATCGAGAAACTTCCCGAATCTTTCAACTTTGTCGGTAATTTGCTTTGCACGAGCGCACTACACTCCAGATTGAGCGGGACTGTTGAGAATTCTTGGAGCCTATTGTGATTTGAGAGAATCTCCTTCAGAAATTTAGCATACGAGGGTATGCTTGCAATTACCTCAGTGAAGGGGATTGTGACTTGTAATTGCTTGAGTGTCTCCATGAATCTCGCAAATTGCTGCTCTACCTTGTGCTTGGCAGGCCTTGGAGGGAATGGCAGATGTGGCTTGTAGGGTGGTGGTGAAATGTATTCAGATTCGGGTTGTCGCTCGTCTCCACCTACGGTGTCATTCTGCTCCTCAGTAAGGTCTGTCTGCAGTTTGAATACGGGCGGCTCCGGTGGTTACGGCTCGTACTCTTCGAAATGCGATGGTTCTGCATGTATCTCATCAGAAGTTTGATCAGGCATGGGAGGTCCCTGATAAGCTGTACCGCTCCTTAATGTTATGCTCTTGCAAGTCTCTCTCGGGTTTTCTTCCGGTTGGCCCAGAAATCTGCCTTTTCCACGTGTAATACTCTAGAGTTCTTTAGCCATCTTAGAGACATTGTCTTCTAAGTCTTTGTTGCGGTTTGTTAAGGATTCGATCTTTTGCGCGATTTCAGCGTTAGCCTTATCTTGCTTCTCTAGGAATCTCTCCATTAAAGATGTGATGTCAGGTTGCTGTGGTTGGTTGTACTGCCTTGGTTGATAATTCTGTTGAGGATTGTTGTATCTCGGTTGATAATTGGGCTGTGGTTGGTAGTTCTGTTGGGGTGCAGCAGGCCTTTGATTATTTGTGTATGAGAGATTTGGATGGTTTCGGTTGTTCGGATGGTATGTATTGTAGGCGGGCTGAGGTCGAAAGCTGTTGTCGATTGCGTTTGCTTGCTCCATTTCTTCCTCAGTTTCCGTCACATTCATACATTCGGTCATCTCATGCGCTACTCCACAATAGCCACATGCTGTTGCGGCATTGACTGCTGCTACCGTTCGCTGCTTGGTTTGCTTGTTGAGTGCCATTTGCAAAGCATCAATCTTTGCGCTTAGCATGGATATATCATCTACTCGGTGCATGCCAGGTGTTGGTGTTTGCTTCTTTCGCTCAGGGATCCAGTAGTGTTGGTTGATTGCAATCTCTTCAATTAGGTTGTAAGCCTCGTCAGGTTCCTTGTTCATGATTGCTCCTCCTGCGGAAGCATCAATAGACAACCTATCGGTAGGGTTTAGACCATTATAAAAAGTTTGGACAATCAGCCATCTTTCTAGACCATGATGTGGACAACACCTTAACATATCCTTATATCTATCCCATGCCTCACACAATGTTTCACCATCTCTTTGTTCAAAATTAGTAATTGCATTTCTAAACCTCGAAGTTTTGGATGGTGGAAAATATTTTGCAATAAACACATTAAACAATTGGTCCCAAGTTTGAATGGAATTGGCCGGTAAGGAAAACAACCATGCTCTTCCTTTATCTTTTAATGAAAATTGAAATAGCCTTAGCCTGATTGCTTCATCGGTAACTCCGTTGATCTTTATCGTCTCGCATATCCCTAGGAAAATTGACAAATGAAGATGTGGATCTTCATGTGGAAATCCTCCAAATTGCTGTTGCGAAACCATATTTATGAGAGCAGGTTTGATCTCAAAATTACGGTTCGTAACAGTTGGTGGGTTTATACTAGAATTAGGATCATTCGCGCGCGGTACGCAATAGTCTCGTAGAAGTTTGGGTCTTGCTGCATCGTGAACTCCATTATCACCATTGTGTTGTCTTCCATTGTTGATCGGTTCGTTCGGTGGGATATTCATGTTGATCGAATCTGAGTCCTCTTCGCTTTCAGAATTACTTGATGAAGAACTATGATTGGTTCTTATCGGTGATGTGGAAGCGAATTGTCCTCTCCTACTAGTAATCCTCTCGGATCTTCGTACGGATGATTCGGCCAGCGTGCAGTGTCCTAAAAAGAAAAGAAAATCTGAATCTTAAACTAAAAAAAAATAAAAACGAAATTGAAAACAAAAGAAAAATAAAAATGCATAAAATAAAAAGAAATCTAGGCGTTTCTAATTAATTGGATTCAATGGTTAAAGCAAGGGCGTCTCGCGAGGCCTTGCACAATGAACCGTTATTCCCCGGTAACGGCGCCAAAAAGCTTGATCACTCAAAAGAGAGCAATATTTCTTTTAATATTTATAAACTCAAAAATGCTATCGGTTCGGACTGCAAGCGCACAATCCTATCGAGTAGTATATTCGAGGTCGATCCACAGGAAATATTGGTTCAATGCTTTGAGCGATCGAATCACAATCTTTCGAAAGGCTAGACGAAATCTGAAAATTGAGAGATGTTGTTGTGATCAATGTAAATTAGGAAGCAATTAAAAGTAATTAAAATGAAGATAGAGATGAGGATTCCTAGGGTTTCGGCACACCATTACCACTCAATCCGCCTTGACAATATATTCCTGTTGCGTCTGATTTCCTGTTGTTGTTTTATGAAAGATAACCACATAGGTCACTGCGATTTATGTTACGCAAGAATGACAGAACTTTCATCGAGATTCTACATAGGACACTGTGAGTTTCCTTACGCAAATGACTGATCTCTAAAAACCCCAAATTACTACACAGATCACTGCGATTTTCCTTACGCAAGTGATGGAATTTGGTACGCGTTTTGTTGGTCTGGTTTATGGTTTTCTCGCTAAGGTTTTCTTCACATAAACCTAATAGATCTCAACGAGGCTAATTCATACAAATAGTTTCTCTTACCATTAAAGTACTGTCACTACCCTAACGGACTCAAACTAGATCATTGAAATTAGATGAAGAGATAGTAAATCACAAAAGCATTTTGTTACAACAACAAGAAACCATAATCAACAGAAATATATATATCAAAACATCAAGAGTAACAAGGTTTACTGCCTAGCCCTAAGAAAATGAACTTAGCCGCGGGACGGCATTGTTACAAGCACTCCTCTCTTCTCACTTTAATCAAATCTAACCCTAATTACAAAGATAACTATTCTTTCTTCCCAGGGGCCTTATATAGGAGTGGAGGGACGTCTGGAGGTTGAGTAGGGGCTAAGAAACTGATCTGGAAATAGCTGTCGGCAGTTATTCCCCAAGGGACGCCTTCGGATACGGACCGTATCAAGTGATACGGTCCGTATTAGGACCTTGACGGTTAGGGCTTAATGCTTCTAGCGCTATCTCCTGGTCTGTACTAGGCCTGGTCCGTATTAGGCAATACGGACCGTAACAGAGACTTCGTCGATAAGCGTTGCTAATCCGATTGACCCGATTCTATCTCTATTTGGTGTAAAATAGTCCCAAAACCTGTTTTCTGCAATAAAACATAAAGAAGGGTGACAGTAGCCTTTTTCTCTAATAAATCAAACATAAGTGTGAGAAAATATGCAAAACCTAAGCCAAAACCCTACGTAAATCATCATTATTTTGACTCTGATCAACACCTAAGATATCAAATATTCATATATAATTCATCAAGTATTCATACCTAAGATATCAAGTATTAATTCACATACAAATTGGGGACCATTACTTTTCGGGGGCAGTAACTGTCAGACTGCATTGGGGACCACAACCAAAAAGTCACGTGGATCACACCACTAGTGCTACATTCATTGATTAAATTAATTCACATACAAAATGGAAAGTATGAATACCTAAGACATCAAGTATTCATATATAATTCATAAAGTATTCATACCTAAGATATCAAGTATTTAAAAAAAAACTGGACACATCACTTATCTTTTACACGTTTTTCAAGGTGATTTTTTTTTCTCCGTTCAATCTAACCAATATTTCTGACGATCTATGAGGAATTTTGCAAATCTAAAACCACGAACGTGTTCTACACAATTTTCTCTTTCAAATGAGATCCATGATGACATACTTTTACACATTTTTCAAGATATCAAATATTCATATATGAAAAGTATTCTCCCAAAATGGAAAGTATTCATACCTAAGATATCAAATATTCATATATAATTCATCAAGTATTCATACCTAAGATATCAAGTATTTAAAGAAAAAACTGGACTCATCAAATATTCATATATGGAAAGTATTCATACAAAATGGAAAGTATTCATACCTAAGATATCAAGTATTCATATATAATTCATCAAGTATTCATACCTAAGATATCAAGTATTTAAAGAAAAAACTGGACTCATCTTTTACACGTTTTACACGTTTTTCAAGGTGATTTAATAATTGACAAAGTTAGTTAGAATGGGGGGACGTTTAGGGGACTGGAGTGCGGGGGACAACATCTTTACTCTATATAATATTGTTATCTTAGTCTGATTTTCAAATGCCTAGCAGATTATGTTAAACAAATTATGAGACAGGAATTCATCGGCCACATGGTCATAAAAGTCCATATGCCCCTGGGTCAATTATACGGAACAATTTAAATTATGTGAGTTTGTGTGATGAAGTTATGATAGGTACCACTAACTAATAAGCGAAGTGTGCCTTGAGAAGATTATATTAAGGATTTCGACGTGGTAGATGCATGCGTAATGTACCTAAGCCATATATATATTTCTATTTGTATTCGAAAGTATATTAA